>JAMQGT020010464.1:55000-275554 GCA_024447675.2 Pterophyllum scalare
CCCACACAAGCTAAAGGGCCATTCCAGTTTAGTTTATTCAAAGTAAATGAAATCTTGTCAGTGACAGTGGTCTAACGCACATTTGATGCAACATACCTCAAGATTTATGAGCTCATGTTTTATACTTGTTAAATGTTAAGATATTAAATTAACAACTAGTGGATATATTACTGAGAAATGCAATTTGTATAGTCTAGCATGTATAGTCAATTAAGCCTGTGCTATATCATCCTGTCCATGATAATACTGGTATAAATTTTTAAGTAATCTAAAAGTGTCATATCATGATATTAATGATATGACACTTGAGACGATTTAATAACAAGAGAGCTACTTCAATAACTTCCAATAAAGCACGGCGCTTTGCAAAAGCAAGAAAACTGTTCTTGCTAAAGGTGGAAACAACAAACTTGTTTTACCATAAACACACCATTGAGTACAAGATTATGAAAGTACACGAGGAGGAGAGGCCCAAAAGTAAAACAAGAACAACAACCACAACAACAGCACCTACAAACTATTTTTGGTTTACCTACAAAATTCATACATATTCAAGTTACTTTGCCCATTTTCCCCCACCTGCAGTAGTGCAACACCCACATTTTGAGAACTACTTTAGTGAGTTAAAAGGGAAGCAATACTTAAAATGAATGTACAAATAAATTTAAAAGAATCAGTATCTGGAATTAGTGAATTATACAGAATCACCAAGACCAGAAATGTCTGTTGAAGGATTTTTGCCCTGCACAACTACTTTGACTTTGTTTTAGGGGAAGGGGGTCATTTATAGACCATAGCATGCATAGGTCCACATGCATTTTACTTTTTTTAATAATAAAATCAAAATTCACTAGATCAAGCTGTGCTACTAATTCTGAATTAATTTTATTATTTTACAGCCAACGTAACCAGCTACAGTTGCCTGTACAGAGGGTATTTCTAATGTTTCCCTGCTGTGAACAAGATTATTTGTATATATACTACATTAATGTTAGGTGTTAGCCACTCTCCCCACATGCTCCCCAGAGACTGTCAAGAGGGAGGCTTCGGGTTGCAGTGCCAGCACAGACCCAAAGCTCCTTTGCTCGTTTTTGGTTGCCCTGCTCAGTTGCCAGCCTGAGGGGCTCCAGATGGTGCAGCATGGTCCAGCTGTCAAAAGCATGCTCTCAAATACTACACCCACATGGTAAGGATAGGAAACACCTAGCACATCTTACAACAAAAGAGCACAAGGGGTAGAGTTAAAAAGAATCCAAATGATGATGACATAACACAGCAGCATAAATGAAAGTTTGTGAATTGAAGCACACCACTGGACTCCTGTTTCACCTTAAATCACATTCATCATGGAAAACAGCCATTTGAGTGATGTTACCACGCCCCTAACTTTGACCTGTGACTTTGACTTTGCCCTGATAACACAGAAACTAAGCAAAGCATAAGGAGGGCACACGTACTCACACTTTCACTGGATGTTGTTAGCGAAGAACTTATAAGCTGTTAGTGAATGTCATAGTTAAAGCTGCTCTTTTTTCTTTTTAAGAGGAATATCTAATTAGTAGCTCTTCACCCCATCTCCCTTAAAGATAGCGTGAAGGGCAGCAATTCAAGTGGGGCTCAGAGTAGAGCTGTTACTCCTCCACATTGAAAGGAGCCAGCTGAGGTGGTTTGGGACATCTGACAAGGATGCCTCCTGGGTGAGGTGTTCAGGTTATGTCCTACAGGGAGGAGACCCCGGTGTAGACTCAGGACACGCTGGAGAGATAATGTCTCTCGGCTGGCCTGGGAATACCTTGGTGTTCCCCTGGATTAGCTGGAGGAGGTGGCTGGGGAGAGGGAAGGCTGAGTTTCTCTGCTTAGGCTGCTGCCCTCGCTTCCTGGCCTCAGATAAGTGGAAGAAGATAGATGGATGGATGGATGGATGGATGGATGGACGGACGGATACCTCATTAGTGTTATCCCATCTGCTTATATTCCAGTATCTATCTACCAGGAATTCCTCTCTGTATTGAGGAAACAAACTATCATTTACTATTTCTGGGCATCAAATTGGCGAACTCTAATATTTAAAACATGGGGTTAAAGGTCATGAGAGTGACTAAATGGCTGCAAATCCAAGTGAATGAAATACTAATGACTCACCCTTATTTTAGGTTTTACTACACACAGAGATAAAAAACGCACAACAGTGGAACAAACCGCCAGCAGTGTCATCACAGCTCTTTCTAAACAGCTTAAACCACCCCTGAGCTTGTATCATTGATCCCCAACAGCTGCCAAACTCTGTGCAGTGATGCAGACTCATCAAAGTGAAAAGAGCTGAGCTTTTATCAAAAAAAAAGCCAACAGGGACAAGAAGATGAAGCAGAAAGAGCTGGGAAAATTCCACCAGAACTCGCCAGAGAACATTTTCTCATTCCCATGATTTCAGAAAGAAGTCCAAAGGCTTACAAGCACACATATCTGCTTCAAGCTGAGACATATGTATACAATATTACAAACATTTAAAAGGAGTCAGTAGTAAGTCAAAGCTACAGTAGCCTGACAACAAATGTAGGAAGTGTTGCAGAGCCACATGAGTAAATTAGTTGGTGGAAAATAAATGCTACAAAACAAGCTTCTAATTTCTCTTTCACAATTGTGTGAAAGTGTTCAAGAACAATGTGTCAAGATGCAGTGAAAATTATTACTTAGGAGAACAAAAATAAAATGAGAGGAGAGAAAAAGTGCCAAGGAAATTGTTAGAAGTGTCCTCTCACTTTCACATTTGATCAGCGTATGACCAAATAGTGTTATTGCGTGTCTCCTTAAGATTAAGAGTCCATAGCCAACCATCTAACTGCTCTGTGAAACATTACTTAGATAGAGATGTACTTTGAGTTAGATGCTAATATCAGATGCCTACAGTGAAAATGCTATGATGCTGATGCAGGTTTACCAAGCTCACCATCTGAGTTGAGTTTGTTAGCACACTGAAACCTACTGATTAGAACTTAACACAGGGACAGATGAGGCTGATAGGATTGCCATTTGTTTTACAGTAACGTTTATAAAGCAAAGGTCTGGTTAAAATTGCATGCAGTGCCACCATCTGGTTTATAGTGAATGGATAATCAAAATTTTACAGTGCATTGAGAAGGGGTCAAGTATGTCACAGTCCATACTCGCAATTGTCCAGAAGAAATCGAAGTGTGAAGGAACAAACACTGCTGTGTCACAAGGACTTTATACTCAGGAGCTGGTAGGTTAAAGAACATTTAAGAGCATTTAATCATTGTGTCACTCTCACATACAACTCGGCCACATAATGCCTAGAAAAGTTTAGGGCACTGGATGTTTAAACACGGATAGGAATACAGGGCCAACTACACAAGAACCACACACCCTGTTTGCCTACAGACCCACATCCTGCCTAGTGGCATTAATACATCCTGGATGGACTCACAAGAGTTAAAAGACCTTGAGAGATTACAAACAAATACAGCCTTACAGCTCTGTGTTTGAAGACTTCATTAAGGTTGAAAGTGTACCGATATACAGATGTAGAGCGCTGCCATTGAAGGATGGTTGTAATTAGTTAAAGCTTAAATTAAACCACACAGTGGAGGAAGAGGAACAAAGACATTGGAAAAGTGTTCCCAAAGAAAGACAACAGCACTGCAAACACTGCGACAAAAGTCCCAGTTTCTCTTTGTCAATCTCTCAATAGATGCTAGAAAGCATTTTAAACATACCAAGGACTGCAAGGACAGACAGATGGTTATTAAAACAAATATTGCAAAGGCAAAGAGCGGGTGGCTACACTCCAAATTGTTATCGACATTGCATTTAGCAAGGCAGGTGACTCATATTTTACCAGGCACTTAAATCTAACAGTCACATTTAATGCAATGGCAAACCAATAGCAGCTATTTTATGCCCGTTTACTGAGAATGTGAATAAAAGCTGAAGAATCTTTGATTACGTCAACATTCACAGCTGCCGATTAAAACACTGCTGCCTACATGATGGGTCAAGGCAGTTTTTGAGCAACCCTAGATGCTAAAAATTGTATGCAATGATGCCAGATGTGACTCAAATTTGAACGCTCTACCCTTTAGTTAAAAATGTAATCACAAACGTGCAACCTCATGTAGATTACTTTGCTGCTTTGTTGTTGATAAGGAGAGAACTCTAGTTATTTTATGGCGTATCTAATACAGATTTTACAACCACAGCATCCACATTCTCCTCATTTGTCTACCTTCCAACCTAAAAGACTGTGTGAAACGTGGGAGATTTATTTTATGTTTAGTTTTCAACATGTTCTGTGCATATGTATATGGAATAACAAGGGTGAGTGAGTTATACAAGCACCTAAGGGATGTTAAGGGTTGAAAAGACCATGGGCAGGGAGAGGACTCATTTACTCTGCACCCAGCTGAGAGCTATAAACCCACCCTCCCCTTCTTTCCCCTCCCAACCTTTGCATCTTCTGCTCGCTGTAACTAGGCAACTCTAGTTTGAAACGATTCAGATGGTAGAGGCAGGTCCATCAAAGGCAAAGACAGGCAGGCAGGCTTGCTGCCTTTTTCTTCCCTTTCTATCTTTCTCTCATTGCCTTTACCACCTGCTTATACTGTACTGCTGTATTGAGTGCTGTACTGAGTATTACACTGTTTGCTGATGCAGGGACGCTGTGCAATACAGAATACCAGCCTGAAATCCAGAACATTACCTTTCAATGCAATGCACACTTTCACATGCTACCCTACTGACAGAAAAACAGCAACTGCACCTCATTTCAGAAGTTCAGTTTGGCTAGGTGTTTTGGGGAATTTAGGCAAGTTTAAGACCAAGACTTTTTTTTTTTTTTTTTAAAACGGTCTGGGTTGAAAGTAGCAGTTGGTGAAACAGTAGGAAGGAAAATCATGCACCCAGAGCTGATAGAAAAGAAGACACCGAGATATGGAGATAGAAACAATAATACACTGAGGATTATCACAACTTTAAAACACTTGATGTATCTTTATGAACAGATATAAACACACATGCAAACAAGGCAGAGGTGTGGCTGTACTGAAGCACCACATCTACTGACACGTAGGACTGATATGGCCAATAAGTGGTAACATGACTGAAGTAGTCTAAAAACAACGCAGTCTAGGGGAAAGTAATCTTACATGCAAGATTTGAGAAAACCCATCCAAGCCCAAGTTCCTCGCTTGTTGTACACCAACTGGGAAAAACTATGGATATTATGATACTGCTCTGTAACTCTAGTGGGGCTCTCTGCATGTATGTTAATTTAGGTTCCAAAGCACAAGGGGTTAAAGCAGTGGAAGGCAACTATTGAGCAGCTAGCACGTAACACCTACTGGCATTACTTCATCTTACTCTCTTCTGATGCCTCGATAATACTGAGCTGCTTTTGGCTTCATGGTTATAGGCAAATAAAACAAGTGTTTGCTAGTCCTGTGAAAGCTGTTCAAGTGTAATGCATTAGCCTTGCCGTTCTATGCTCCTGGACTAATCCAAACTACTGTCTCTCTCTCTCTCTCTCTCTCTCTGTGTGAGCTTTATCTAGTGTCAAGCTGTGGAAGGAGCCGGGGATGACAGGAAGGCCATCTGTGCCAAGCTCTGTCATACTCGCCCTGTGCTGACATTTCCACACAACACATTCACGCTGGAACATGTTGGAATCAAAACATACACATACCCACGTATGACATTTGCACACATGCATGCAACCAAAACAAATACACCAGAGTAACAATGGCTATCCAGTGATGCACAAAGTTGTTAATTGACACATAGATATCTAGTTCGTTGGCACAGATTGGCAATGCGGCCAGGCTGTAACCTGTTCTTCATGTGTGCTGTGACAGGGGAGCATGAACTGAAGCAGCGGTAGGTGATGAAATTAATCTAATATGATAAGAATCTGAAATTGAATTATATTAAAAATAGCACTGAGAGGCAAAAGCAAAAATGCAAAATACACTTCATGATAAAAGTGTCAAATTACCGAAGCTCACCACTGCAATGACCCATAAGGCCCATTAGAGCGATATGTTGTCAACTGTGTTGCCTGTCAGGTGTTGGCAAGATACTGCCAGCCAAGGTCAATTTCCAAAAGCCAATCAGGAGCATGTAATTACCTCCACACCTGCTCACCCGACACCAACAACTCCACTGGTCCCATCTGATGATTTGATGGCTGCATGCTCTGCCAGCTTAATAAATCAGACCTGATGCCACGAGGGTCACCACAAACAACAAGACTTCATTCACTACTCTACCCTCAGAATGATCCCAAGTCATGTTTGTTCTATAGGACAGCATCATATGATTGCAATTACACTTATCAAGTCACATGAGTGCCCACATTTAGTTCTCAAGAAGATGGCTGAAAAGAATATGGTTGTGTGAATTCTGGAGAACTACACTGATGAGAAAATATCAGCTATGCAGGTGAGGAACATCTGCTGGAACTTCCTGTTTCTCAATTTGAGTCTTGCCTGCATGAAAATCTCATTAAAGGCGTTTTTTTACTTGCAGCTTCTAGTTTGTGGGTTCAATTTCTCACTTCATTTGTAAATATGAGTATTTATTTTGAGAAGCTCTACAAAGACCCAGCACTGGAGCCTGAATCAGGCATAAGCTGGAGGAGGAGGAGGCTGGGGGAGAGGGAGGTCTGGGCTGCACTGCTCAGGCTGTGGCCCCGGATAAGCGGAAGAAAACGGATGGATGGATGTTTGTAATGTATTGTATATTTCACATACACATCTGAGATTTGCCTTTATCGCTTTTTCTTTCCACTACCTATGGATAATTTAATTAACATCAAGGTTATATTCCACTTAACAACTTTTTTTCTTCTTACTTCAGCTCTTTATACAAAGTGTCATGCAATTACACCAATCCAAACCACACACTTTACTATCAGTCTACAAATTGTTGGTGTCAATTTAAGAAAATCTTGACCTTTTTTGCTGATTGAAGTGCATCTGTGAAATTAAGCAAGGCATTTTTTTTCTTTTTTCTTATATCTAGTAAAGATGGAAATTGAAGTCCAGAGAAAATCAAAGTTAAGTTCCAATATGACCTTTGAATTTAACTGTAGTTACCTCACTATAAGAAGTACTCTCTGCTGACCCAGTGTGATCTGCAAAGAGACACATTCTCATATTTTAAAGAGTGTTCTTTCTCGGTGATCCAGAGGCTTCCTCCCTTCCCTTCATCAGCACTGGCAGAAAGCCATTACCATGTGAATTTCTCAGGAGACAGCAGTGAGTAGTTCATTTGTGGACAGTAGATGCATCTTCCCACGTGAAGGCCAAGTCAAGCCAACCGGGACACCAGCATGAGATTGTTACAGGCAATTGCGTTTTCATTAACAGTCTGTGAATTGGATAATTTGTTTCCAGAATGGAAATTCACTCCCTCTGAAATGATTTGTCATTCCTTTAGAGAAATCACTGGCTTTTGCCAGCAAAAATAAGATGCTGTCAAGCAGATGAAGAGTTTCTTTGAGGCTGTAATTGTCAGTGTGTTAAGCAGACACGAGTCAAACTCCCTCCGCCAACCACAGCCAGCTGATGCAGCTCCTCTTCTTCATCAAGAGCAAATTTATTGTCTGTCTTCTATTTGAAAAGCTGTGGCTGTCCTGTCAGTGCAGAGACATGCCTAAACACAAATAACTAACACAATGTCATAAAAATCAAAGATTACTACACAATTCAACTTGATAGATGATCAAAAACACACACACTACAACACAGGTGAAGAAATGTGACTTTGCAAATGTGCAATGCAGTCAAATTAGACATGACATGGCCTTTAACATGCCAGTTCCCCATGAACAAAGCCTACGTCAAGTCTGCCTGTGACAATTTGCACCAATGTAAGAAAAGCCCAGGTACCATGAAAACACAGCTGGAGGGTGTTCTTTCTGTGTGCTGCCTCCTGCACAGTCTGCCCAAACAGCACCGTCACCTAAACAAAACAGAATGTTTCCAAAGTCTTGCTGCGTGCTGCGTTTGACTGAGCCAGCTTCAGCACAACTTCTCACTGTGTGATGCTGAGTACAGGAGCAGGACTGTACACATCTGAGCTTTGAGAATTTGAAGGAATGCCTGAAGCTAAGCTGTCCATTTCTCTTCAGCCATTATCCCTGGATAAACAAAGTTTAACACATCTGCACTCGTGAGATAAATCAGTGACTGTGGTGCAACTGTGCTGGCTGGTGATTAGAGGAATTGCAAAGGAAGTAAAAAAAACAGAACATTGTACTCAAAGACCCAGCAAAGCATTTTATCAGAGTTAAAGACAAATCAATACTGACATCACACTATTGGCAGAAAATGATTTTAAAATATTATTTACACTGCCAATTTTTGACCCACTGTGGCATTTAATTTGTGAGAAATTAAATAAACGCCACAACTGGATTCTAACAGTTGTCATTATAGTAACAGAGATGGTCTTTATGTTTATCTGAATTGCTTGCAGTGTTTTATTAAAAAGACTGTGATACAGTATAAGATAAGATTATCTTTATTGTCTCCACTGCAGAAACAGCAGATCGTATTTGGGATTATTATTTTCATTAACTTTGATTTCAGTTGATATTATTAATTACATATCACTGCTCTTTATTTTTCGCAAGTTCAGAGCATATGATCAGCTCACTGGGGTCAGTTTTATACAAAGTAACAACAGACCAGAGATTGTTGACTAAAAAAATGGTAAATTATATAATGACAATGACAAAGTAACTGTGCCAAATGTGACGTCACAAGTAGCCAACATTTAAATGGTACATCAGAAAGATGAGAATTACTCAATATTGATACTAGCTGTAAGAAACCAGCTGACAGACTGATGTAGTGGAGTAGAGACACGAAAAATGATACCGGTTCTGGACTGACTGTAAAATTCCAAACAAGCTTTCTATCCAGCTGAACTCTTTTAAAATCAAAGGTTCAACTTGAACTCATATTCCAGCTACATAACACAAACATGTTAGCAAACAGATATTTCCACTCCTTACTATGATGGACTAACACCTGTGACCGCATTACATCGGCATTGTGGATAACAATGCCCTCTTGTTGTTCTAAAGATCACCCTCTGTCAGCCTCTTTATTACACATCTCACTTTTGAAATCATCGCTGAACCTGCTTTCTGCACTTCAGCTTTTGTTAAATGTCCTACATTTACTGGAATGCATTTTACCACCTAGTTTTCATGAGATTGCCATTTTCAATATGGGTGGAGAGAGCAACAGTGACAGCACTGATAAGTGCTGACAGAATTGAAAAGGGTAAGTTTAACAAAGCAAGACAAAGTGAGAGCCACACCCAATAAAACTGCCTTTGTTTGTTTTGGGGATTTTTTTTTTTTTAGTTAACTAAAAGACTGCATAGTTAATTTTTTTAGTTCCTCCCTCAGGTAATGCTTTTTCATTTGATAGAAGGCGAGTGGGAGACATGTCGAAAACCTGCTAAACCATCCACCATTGTGCTCTCTTTAGTTAAATGTAATGCTACAATATAACCCACAATTTACTGTGGTCGGACAGGTCACTGTGTTTGCTTTATGATTTAAAAAAAATGATATCTGACAGAATTTCACAAAATTAACATACTTCCAGGAACTGCAAATCTTGCATTTGGTTTGATTTTTTTTTTTTTAAAGTTTTTAAGCCAAAGTAAAATGTTGCAGCCTCGTACGGTGAAGGATTCAGAGGTCAAAACCTGCTAAAATAAGGTGTAAAAGGAGACAAAATAACCACACAAAGCAATCATTCTATAAACTCAATTGTTCTGGAATCAACTAAATTATTATTTTCCGGTCAGATCTTTGTTTTGTACATTACTGTGCAAAAGTCTCGAATCACTCCTCATTTCATTATACGTATTTTGCTTCTTAGGGGCCAGATTTTCTTGTAATGTTGAAAGGGGTCTTGAGTAGTAGTTCTCCAGGCTTCCTGAGGGTCTTTCAAAGTTTTTCTTTGGACATTGGCTGTTCCAGTGCTTGCACCTGACCATATTCAGAGGAATGTTTTTTGTTTGTTAAGCCACTTAACACTGACCTATGAATCATTCAAGCAGAAAGAAAGGCCCCTAACTCAAGAGATGAACCAGTGTTGTGTCTATATAGAGCAGACAACTTAGCAAGGAACCAATTTTAAATTGCATCTTTAGGCACTTTGCTGTCAGCAGCCTGTCACAAAAGCACATCATTTGTTCCCATTTCTAAAGTTGAATCTATGAAAAATAACAAAGATAACACAGCTTAGCATATAAATAGTATTTCTGCAACAAAAAGCTGATTCCCAAACTGCTATTAGCTGAAAAATTGCCATATCTCAGCATGCTGTGCAGTGTGTCCTAAAGAAAGTGGAGGACACAAGAGATGAGCCCAAAAAAATATTTACAGCATATGAACAGCATCTGAAAGTCATTGCCTCAAAAAATAGGAAAACAAAGCCAGCGAAGACCTGACACAAGCCTTGAGAGATGCCTCTGGCCCTTCAGTTGATCCATCTACTGTTCACTGAAGCCTCATCAGAAACAGTCTCAGAGGAAGGGTGGCTGTCAGGAAGCCATTCTTAAGGAAGGGAAACAGGGATTAAAAAGCTGAGGTATTCCACGTTACACAAGTACTGACTGAAAATTAGTGGCAACAGGTCTGATGGAGTGATGAACCCAAATTGAAATTTTTGGTTCAAATTATCGTCAATACGATGCAGGTCAGGAAACAGACACAACACTGTCTACAGCCATCTGTAAAACACGGTGGAGCCTCTGTCGTGGTTTGGGGGCTGCATTTTAGCCAGTGGTGTTGGGGGTGTTGTGAAAATTGATGAAACTACGAATGCAAAAAATCACCATCAGTTTTTGATCCACCATACAGTACCACCTGGAAGCATCTGATGGGCAAGTCTTCATGTTTCAGCATGCCAATAATCACAAGCACACTGCCAATGCACTTAAAGTATACCTGGACAGAAAAAGAAGAGCTTTAAATGTCCTTCAAGAAGCTTGGAGAACTCTTCCTGAAGACTACTTGAATAAGTTACAAGAACGCTTGCTTAAGTGAGTCCAGGCTATGCTGAAGCATAGAGGTGATCATACCAAATACCGATTTTCAAGCTTGTTAGAATTGTACAAACTTTGTTTTTACCTTATATACTGTATTTCCATGCACGTTTACATAGGTTTCAGTAAATCACTACATCCATTTCCTATTTTCATAGCAAAATATAAGACTTGATTTTCCCAGTACTGTACCTCACAGATCCAACATGTACTTTTTAATAATGTCCATTTTTAAATATGAAGTTTTGTGATACTGCATTTAATATGGCTCATATGGATAAGGGTAATCTCCCAGCTTTAAAAAACACACACACACAAAAACTCATATAATTAGGAGTATTTTCACTTTACACACACTCAAAATAAAATAGTATCATACACCATAGATCTAGGTCAACTTGTCTGGAATTTATGGTTAGGATACTCCCCGGGCTCATCAACCAGGCATGAATAATCCATGTCCAGATTTCAATTAGCCTGCAAGCAAGACTCATCAATGTGTGTGTGTATGCTCCAGAAATAACTAACTTTAATGCTGATGAGACAGACAAATACTGGGCCTGGAGCAATTGCTCATTTACAGATGTCTGTGGTAAGTAAAATCCAAACGGGGCGAGAGATCCATCTGTTTAATCACCATTCACATTTTTTTTTTCTGAATTCTAAGAAAGAGCAAGTAGTTTTACCTTCACTTGGAGCTGCTGTGCTGCAGCTCAACATTACAAAGGTCTCTGATCAAATTAAGCTAAAAATAGAGCTGCTGTTGATTTAGAGATCCCTCTTTCTGCCATGTGCCGCAGTGAAACTAAAGAAGCATGTAGATGTCTAATCATTACCTTTGTTCCTAATCATCCTCTTATTCCTCTCTCGTTTTCTTCAGGGAGAAACTGTTGAAAACATTTTTTTAACTCTACTTCTTAGCCAGTAATGTGATTTTCAGCTCTGAAAAGACATTAAGACATTAATATTAAGAATAACGTGTTAAGACACATTTATGGTGTATGAAGTTATGTTAATAAAGCCCTTATACACGCATCACTGCTGCATTCAAAAGCCAAAAAAAAGCACCTATTACAGATTTTAGAAACACATCTTTATTTAACTACTTATGCATTATTTATATCAAATGCATTTAGAATAGAAGCCATCTTGACTGTGTAATCTGCTCAGTAACCACACAAGCCACCAGTCCAACAACAGCAGCCAGAGAGCAGGAGGATTTTAAAGTAACATCCTCTCATTTGGAGGCAGCTACTTAAATTTCTATTCCAGATCACAAATTTGACCCTGATAAATCTTTGGATAATCTGCACAACCATAACCTGACAGACTAAACACAAACAGTCTATACAGTATCATGAAAATGTACCCAGTAATTGAAGGACTCCCTCATGCTTTCAAGGAGGATGTTCACTGAGGTGGTTTGTCTGTACACACACACACACACACACACACACACACACACACACACACACACACACACACACACACACACACACACACACACACACACACACACACACACACGGTCATGTGCTGTCACCAGTGTCAGGAGTTCTCACGGCTGATTTTTTTTTTTCTTTTTAGTAATCAGTGTAGCCAAGGTAATGATGCAAATAAACACACAACACAAAAGGGCAGACACACTATATACAATTAAAATCATATTATAATTGCTGTATTATATCAAACATATGCCTAGATACAGTATACTACCACACTTCCAAAGCGGTGACCCTCTGCAGGACACACAGATGAGTCTTGTGCCTGTTGAATGCTATTAGAGTTCCAGTGACAGGGTCAAAGGGTCTCTACCTAATTACTAGTATCAACAACCTGGGACAAACACTCACATTCAGCATGAAGCCTGCTCTTGTTTTCCACCTCCTATCTATTGTAAAAGGCACAATGCCAAGTTTCATGTCCAGTGACTCCTTGAAATAAAGCAGGCGAGTATTGATAAGGCTAACTATTACAGCTTATTATTGCTATGATTTTTCAGTTTACTTCCATTAATCACCTAGCTGTTGAAGGTCTGAACAGCCCCAAACATTCCTTTATCCAGGTGAAGAGGAGAGATTTGCTGTAGTGTCTAATGTTGTAAATGCTAGCTTTATCATATTCTATTTCCGGAATGAGTGCTTTAAATTTCTATATAAATACCAGACCTCCTGTTCAAACGCTGTGGTCAGTGACTGATAGAAGGAGACTGCAGGTACAAGCCACCAAACACGAGTTTCCCTTCCAAGCTGTCTGGGTACATGGGCAGAACGGCTCTTGATTAAGACTGCCTTCGCACACCTTCCTCTACAAGTGTGCTAACCAAACAGGAACTGTGACTGCTGGATGACAGCAATGATCACTCAAAAAATGGAACATTCACAATTATTTACCACAATTACTTGTGAACATTACAGCTATCATGCATCTACCACATTTTAAAGATAAACACGTCCTTTTTAATAGTGCATTTAATTCAATTAAACTGAAAACCAAATAAATACATGAAAAAACAAGGTTGAGCAGGAGCAGGGCACAGGGCTGTCTAATCAGGAGTCAGGCCATGACTAAAGGGTGTTTTTAACCGTGAAGCCCATCTCACAACTGGCGTTCCTCATCAGCCGCAGCCTCAACCACAGGAGGTCTGCGGGTCCAGAAGGGGGCAACAAGAGGCCCAGGCAGGCCCCTCCTTGGAATGCCTTTGAAAAATTAGGTAAGAAGGATATCTGCGCTACTTTGCTTAGCTTGTTAGCATCCACAACCAGATCAGTAGAAACCTATGTGGTTAGTGGCAAAGAAATCCTTTACACTGTAAACATCCAAATGGTTAAAAGCCACACAGGTCAACACTCACGTGACCCACTCAATGTCTGATCCATTATTTAGAAAGCTGCTAAGGAAACAGTTCAGAGCTTGCATTCAAAGTACATCATGTAAGCCCCTTTCCGATATGCACGTCTTTCCATTCATCTGAATGCATCTAAATGGGTCGGCTTCCCGTTTCAATGTTCAGCCTGGTCACTTGTCTACAACAGTCACGACAACAATCTTAGGAGGTCATACCTTGTAATGCTTCTGTCACTTTCAACACAAGTCTGAACTGCATGCAGCCACATTAGCAGACAGGCACGCACAAGACTCCACGTCTGTAATTGCTCTGCAAGTTGTGCAGCTCACGAAAAAAAATGTGACTGCTTGTGACTGGAGAAAGTCATAAATAGCACTAACAGAAGGGGGGAAAAAATCACACACTTAGGGTCGTCCGTCATGTTTTATTAAAAACCTCTGACTTCATACAAATCATGAAGTATTGTGCAATGTCACGTGGGTAGGAAATACTGGACGTGTACCATGGCTCCCTCAGTCATTGTTGTGGGTGCATCTGCTGTAACTAACTGAAAAGTAACCTACATATAATGGAGACTGATGAAGCTGTTGTGAATCTCATGTCTGAAAAGGGCAGAATATACTGTGGTTTTGGTTGGGGGAAAAAAGAAAAAAGGAACTGCCACAGTAGAGAAACTGTGATAAGTCTGCTTCAGCAACTAGTGTTGGGGCTGGTTCCTGCTAATGTTTCACAGCAACTGCACATCTCTTCAAGCATTACTGGTAATTTCCTTACTGCGGTGGCACGCTGGGATGATTTCCTTTCCCCCATTCACTCCCTCTCCTTTGCATTTCCTTAGTGTTTCTGTAGGGCTTTTGTTTTTGTTTTTTGATTGCCAAGAATACACAAACAAGGACATTTAAGCCCTCACTAGAAATGGATGAAGTCAAAGAAATTGTGAAACCTATGGTCTGGTACATCTAAAGGCATTTGTGAGGGTGTAATACACATTTTACTTCCTGTCTCTAACAGCTGTGTGAATGTTTAAAGGGAAAACCCCCCCCCCCAAAAAAAAACCAGTGTCATTCAACTTTTTCTGTGTGTTAATGAGAATACCAATTAGTTGCACATCTCTTACTTAAGAAGGAAGTGCGTGGACACCCTGTCCATCACAATCACACCACCTCAGGCTTTCTTTCACATACGGATGCATAATGAAAGTGATACAAGATAGAGGTACGCGATTAAGTCATCTGACTTATTCAACCTGCCTTCTGTAGTTGGTGGAGAAAGCTTTTTCTGTGGCAGGGTGCCATAAGGATGGAAGATAACAGTGAAGCTATCCCGATGTTTGGAAACATTAAAATATGTCTGGTTTACAACAAGCTGCGAGTCCAATGAAAGGGGAGCCCACAGAACTGCAGTTACTGGTATTATGGGTGGGTGGGTCCTTTGCACAGACGCTGCAAGCTCGCACTCTGTTAAAACTAAAGCCTATTTCTGCAGAAATGTGAGCATATCAGAATAATACATCACGCATATACAGATAAGTAAAATTCTAAAGAAACATTATAATAAATATAATGTAAATAATATTTAGAAAGGAAAGCATGAGCAATCTGTGCCGGTACATTTTTTGTATTGGGTTATTTAAACGCCATAAAGATACGTCAGTCTGCATCTTACCGTCTATATTTTCTCTGTCGCTGATGTGCTGGAGGTTGCAGCCCGTGTCCTCCCGACTAAGCTCCGGCTCCGGCCGGTAGGGCTCAAGCCTAGAGTGGTTGTTTCTCCGGTGTTTGGGGCTCGATGATACGCAGCAGGACGTCGTATTACCCATGGTGTAAAGCAGCTTTTGGTTGTACTCCGCGACCCAGCAAACCTGCCCAGCTTTCTTCTTGCTGTGCTTAGCGTTACTACAGGAGGAAAAACGGGGCGGTAACGGCGGAGACGGGACCCGGTGCAAATAAGCTTGCACTGGTGTAAATTTGCGTTACTCGCCCTTCTCTCGCGTCTTAAACCCGCTTAGCTAAACAAACGGAGCCATTAAACGCGATTAAAAACGCCAAGGTTGGCTAATAAAACAGAGGAGTAGCTAAATGTCCGCTTCCAGATCGCCAGGCGAGAAGGGAGGTAGTGCCTCTGGATAGCAGGCTTCGCTTTCACTGTCGACTCCCTCGCCTTGTAATTCCTCTCCGAGCGTCCGTTTATTCTCCGAAACACATTTTTGTACGCTGTTACTTTATAACGACATGAATATAAGAACATGGCACTTCAGCTTGTCGGGGGAGATGTTTTTGCTCTCAGCGCTACATGGTTGCCAGTGAACTGTAGACCGCTGCTGCTACATCCGCTGCCGTGTTGCTTTCAGGTACTACATGTAGAATCAGATTTTCGACAACAAAGTTTTTTTTTTGTTTTTTTTTAATGCTTTCCAATTAGTGGACTTTAAACGTCAAAGACAGAAAGAAAACAGTTATGATTATAAAGAAAATACGGATTAAACGTAACTCCAAAGGTAGGAGTGCACATTGATTTTAATTTCAAGGTGTTTTTTAAAATCCCTAACTCAACAAAAATTGCAGAGAATATTTCTGAAATTGTATACCAATAAACTTCCAATTTCTCTGGCAGCACATAAACATACCTTAAAAACCCACTGCGCTGTGGCTGTGATGGAAAAGGTTCCGGTTCAAGTGGGTAGTTCCAACCGTGTAATAAATGGACAATTATGATACCGTCTAGGGGATACAGTAAACAAAGGAATACAATGCAATGAATGTAGTGTTTGCTTTCCTTTGTTTTATTTTATCTACAGTTATTAGTGTAACAGTAAATTAAAAATAGAGATTTTTTTTTTTTGCCTTAACAGGTGAGTGAACTCTGCTGTTTCACTTAATGTGACTTGTTATGGGAACAAACGGGGACGCCTGTCCACGCCCGTGTTTGTATACAGTAAATTATTTGATCTTGACTGATGACTGACAAATGCATACGGGGATTTCCTTTGCCAGCACAATAAACTAATGATTATCTTTGTGGTATTAAGTGGAATTTGTTACACTGGTTGTGGTTTAGGGATGCAAACAAAGTGAAATTCTGGAGAGTAGCCAATTCTATTAAGACGTTTTCTTCAGATGCATGACAGTGTGTATGTGTAAACTCAGGTTGGCACGAATGCTGGAGCCTAAGGAACGAGAAGCCCGACGAGAAAGGGTGTCCGCAGATGATCAGGTATGGTGCTGTAGTGCAGCCTGCTGGTACTGCATCTGCATTGCATTTTGTTATACCACCCAACTTTAAGTTTTTAATAATATGCATTCTGTGATCTGACCATTTTTATTCTCCTATCAAATACCAAGACTACAGATGATACCTTTAGTTTTATAAATGCAATGTGGAAGCTTTCATGCAAGGATTTTGGATGATTAGCCACTTCATTAAAGCTGATGGTATGTTTTAATTTCAACAGATCTAGGGTGTACCTGTACAAAGCATTTGATCTGATGCCAATGAAACATTTAAACTGAAAACAGCCATATTTCCTGTTGCCAAATAGTGGATTATTTTCTCTCTGAGGGTGGAAGTGATTCTAGACTGGACAGGAATAAGGTTTTTCAATAAGCCCAGGTGCAAGGCTGGTCTCAGTGGTACTGGATTCTTTCCTTTGTTGCTTTGTTACCATGTCTCTGCAGTAGATAACACATGGGAGTGACACACAATCACTGCACAAGTAAGCTCCTATCTCCTTCTGTCATTACTAGTCATAGTTCCTTTTTTTGTTCGTTCCTTGTACAGTGTTCCTGTAAGCTGGTTAAAGCTGAGATTCTTAATGTTTTTCTTTTTAGAGCAACAAATTCTGAATCCACTAAGTAACAGAATATTCATCACTAAGGCAAATATTTCCTTTCCCTTTGGCACATCTGTGTGTTCCACTGATTGTGGTTTAGGAAAATGTGCCTAAAAGTACTTTATAGTTCCATTCTTTAAGCATGCACTGTGCAATAAAAGTGCAGCTCTTGCACAAAACTTGTCATTTAAACAAAAAAATGCAACAAAAGCTGTGAGACAGGGGAAATGGCTGCGCTCTGTTAGTGACAGTCCCAGCATCAAGGCAAGTCATCAGCTGAAGGACGTAACATAATGTTCTGAGCAGAAACCCAAGGCTGAGACTCAGCATGGCAATACAAGTTTGATCAAACCCTGCTTTAATAGAACTTCAGCTTATAAGGTTCGCAAGGTCTTTCTTCTTATCTCTCCAGCCCAAACTAATAACAAATGAACTCCCTTTGACTGGTTTTTATAAAGTCATGCAGTACTTTAAACTGAACAATGCGCACGGTATCTAGGTCCTTAACATTTACTGTGCGCCAAAATAACACAGAGAGGCTGATCGAGAACTTTATTCAAGCAAAAACATTCCAAAAGACCTTCACATGTGTTGTGACAATTCGTGCTACAGAGGAGAAATAAAACACAGAGAATCTAGCAAGAAATGTGTCATTAAAACAAAGAGCACTTACATGACTAAAAATTGAAATTGGAAGATACAGAGCCAAGGGGCAAAGAAGAATAAAAATACAACAACAAGTTTAATGCCAATCCTACAAAAACAGATACTTCATCTAAATATACACTCAGCTATGCCACAATATCTCCAAAAATACAAAAAATGTTTAGCAAACCTGCTCAAATAAACAATAATGCCACTGGTTGACCTAAAATGGAAAAAAAAACTTCAACCCTGAAGGTCGCGTGAGCAGGCAGTATTTTTCCCTGAATTTACATCCAAACAAAGCCATCATAAACACTATCAATTAATGGAGTATTTTAATAGAGCCAAACTGTAAAATTGTGAAGGAATGTAAAACGCAGTGCAGTTAAGGTAATGCAAAGGCATTGGTGACACGTTCAGGTTTAACCTCTGCTGTTTCATTGTGATCCATACTGGCCTGCTCCCTCTAGAAGCCTGGCTTAAAATACTCACTCATAATTCCTGAAACAAGGTTCTTACGCTTGCTGGTGGTGGCGCATGGATAACTTGGAGCCTGAAACACTGACATCATCATGTAAACAGATTAAACAGCAACTACAAGGGGTGTGTTTGTGGGAGTGTGTGTTCTACGTAGACAGAGTCCTCAAGATGAGTCGCAGAAACAGACCAACACAGTCCACACAATCCCGGCTCCTCATCACTCGACTTTGTGCCGACAGATGTCTTTTAAGGCTCTAAGCTCTTCTATCAGAGTCTTATTTTGATTTTCCAGCACGGCCACGCGATTCTCGAGGCATCTGACATATTCCTTCTTCTTTCGCCGACACTCACGGGCAGCTTCCCTGTAAGCAATGAACAACAGAGAACTCATTACAGCTGTAAATCGGGGGGAAAAATATTTATCAAAAGCCTAACATAAAGAGTTTAGATGATTATTATTATGAAGGCATTACCATTAAAAACCTCCAGGGTAGCACTACATACCAGCCATTTAACAGAGGATGTTATAAAGCAAACAAAAACAAGCAGAAAAAAAAGTCAACAAGATGATTCAGTGATAAATAACTGCTCACTGTAAAATTACTATGTGCATGTATGTGAAATATGCAGAAAATACACAGCCGAGAAAAGCAGAAGTTAGCAACAGTTGTGGCACACAGTTGTTTACGACAAGAATATAGTAAACTCACAATGGAGAGTACTCAAGTGGCTCACCAGCAAACCACTATTATCCACATAAATACATATCTATCTACATGCATGCAAAATGTAACATTTTGACCTCCATACAAGACAACTCACTCTGCACACCAAACACAGGCTACAGAGATGACAACTGGCAGACAAATATGAATTAGAGGAAAAACACTGTGGATGGAGGAGTGATGACAGGCTGTAAAACTTATTATTACATGGACATGTCATGCAGATGATTGCATATTATACAATAGAGCCAGAAGGGAAGAGATAAGATATATTCTCCAAGGATATCCTTTGAATCTATCAGCTGAGACTGACTGATGTTAGACATTTTTTTTATTTTGTTATTACTGTATCAATATGAATTATTATGAATTATTATCTTGGCTGTATTGCCCAACCTAATGAATGAACTCCTCTCTACCTGTTCTTCATTAGGCGGAGTTCCCTCTTCTGTAAGGCATTCTCAATGGGTTTCTGGGAGCTGTGAGCACTGGGCCCTGCAACACCCTGAGGGAGGCTGGAGGTGGGGTTACGCAGCTGGCAGCCAGTCAAGTCACTAGAGGTGCCTGGGAAGATACAAAACAACACACCAGACTCAGGGATTTGGTCATATCATTTAGGCTAACATTATTAGTATTATATTTTATATATGAACAGTTTACATCCTTAACAGACAGCATTTTCATGAATGAAAGTGCATTTTGCAGGTGTACATTCATGTGAAAAAGATATTTCTCACAGGACTCTATGCAGTCCTGTGAGAAACTGAAAATGCCACGAGATTCAATAGCATGTAGAACCACCTTTAGTGGCAGTAACTTTAGGTAATCATTCTCTGTATGACTTTCTCAGTCTCTCAAATTATTGTGGGGGAATTTTGGCCCACTCTTCTTTGCAACGTTGCTTCAGTTCATTGCAGTTTGCGGGGATTCATTTATGCACAGCTCTCCAAACACAGCTTTTCAATCAGGTTGAGATTTGGACTTTGACTGGGTCATTGCAATACCATGATTCTTGTCTTTTTCTGTTGTAGATTAACTGATGTGCTTGGGACCCAATTTGAGTCAAACTTTAGCTGTCTGAGTGGCCTCACATTTGACTCTAGAATACTTTGGTATACAGAGGAGCTTATAATCGACTCAGTGACTGGAAGGTGTCCAGGTCCTGTGGCTGCAAAACAAGTCCAAACCATCACCCCTCCACCACCGTGCTTTACACTTGGTATGAGGCGTTTGTGCCATGTTTGGTGAAAACCAACTGTGCATTATGGCCAAACATCTCTTCTCTGATTCTTTGTCCAAAGGATATTGTAACTCAAGTCTTTTGGTTTGTTTGGATGCAATTTGCAAACCTGAGCTGTGCCGCCATGTCCCTTTCAGAGAGGAGAAGCTTTCTTCTGGCAGTCTTTCCAAATAAGTCACACTTGTTCAAAATCAACAAGATCAACATCAGCATCGGCTACCAGCCAAATTGTTATTTCAAATATTGATACTGATCTAAACGTGCAGTTAATCTTTAGTAAAATCTGGCTGTACTTTAACTAGCTGTAGTCTTTTTTTTTTTGCAGTTGGTTGGTTACAGTTACTCCCTGTAACTGCAAATTCCCTTTAAATAGATTTCAGATTCTAAATGGTTTTATTCATCACATGCCCACCCAGTATCATGCAGGATGCATATTCTATAACAAGAAATAGAAATAATTAGAGCATAAGTGACTCAGTCACGTGCATTTTGACAAAATCTTATCAAATCCAATCATGTGTGTGATACAGTGAGAGAATGAAATAGACAGTGAGAGATGGTGCCATTCCTATCAGCTTCTCCTTCTGTTCATTGTTTGCTCGGAGCAGGCAGGACTCACTACCCCTCATGTCGTTATACGCAGCTAATTAATTCTGTGAAAAGTTGGAATTGCAAAAAGAGCCGTATGTAATCACAGTGTGGCCAGTAGCTGACGTCAATGTGCATCTTATTCATTGGTTGCATTTACATGTCGCTGCTGGGGGCCTGTTCCAGGAAAAGCAGTGACGTCAGCCACTGCTGCTATGTGGACTGAGTGGGCAGAGCACTGAAGCATTTCACAAAGAGAGAGAGCGAAAGAAACAGAGAGGAGAGACAAGCAGAGCCTGTGAAAATGTTTCTTACCGGAGCAAGCTTGTTGCAGCCGACTGTGGAAAAATGAGGCTAATATTTATTTATTTCAGATCATCTGCTACTTTTTCAGAAGAGCCCACTTGTGATGTTATTTGAGGAAGTTACTGAGCTTTGCCAATCTGGTTTGGGAAAAACTATAAATAACAGAAAAGCCAGCATCACAATAATCTCAGTTTTTTCCATTCCAAAAGCGCCTAACTTATTTTAACTGTGAATTTCCCCAGTCACCGTAAACTCACTAATCTCAGTAAGACTTAAACAGACATTCCAGCTGAACAGCAATGAGAAAATGCACTCTAAGATCCAGCAATAAAAGAGACATACCTGTTTCTGTCTCATCCCCAGTTACCGCCATCCTGTCTATATTCCCAGGTTTTCCAAGAGAAACTGCTCCTTTCAGAGTCTTCTCTCTCACTGAACTGTTACCACAGCCAACAGTGGGGCTGTGTGTGCAATTTACAATTAGAGGCATTGACATCACCATGACATCACTGGCCTCCTGATGTCAACAGTATGGTTTGCGCTCTCCCGACACCGTACTATGAGTCAGGGGCTCTGCTGTTTGTCTTTGGAAAGGAATTTTTTATCAGCTAAACTGAAGCTCTTCTTCAGCTCTGAAGCAAACAGCCAGTAGAAGAACTCAGTCAATTAAAAGAAACATAGACCGTGACTGAAATACTAAAATCCTACATTTTCAGAGCAGAACAAAAGTCACCTGTATGTGATAGGGACACTCATTTGGTGTCAAGCTTTCATATTAATAACTTTATCCAAATCAGATCTACACAGAAAAGGGCAGACTACTAATATGGATTGCTAATAAAGTCATTGATTGAATAAATATAAATAGCTTCTGTCCTTCTGTCACAGCAACATCCATACCCCAAGCTAAAGAAGTTGGCTCCCTCTGCAGGCATTACAGAGCTATGATCTAAGTAGCTCAAATGATGTAGAAGCCCAATGACGTGTTTTGTTTTGTTTTTTCAAAATTTCCAAGATAATTTCTCAGTCGTTTGAGTAGGCGGTGAGTTACTGGTGGAGGAATTTACAGTACCAGTCAAAAGTTTGGACACATTTACCCATTCATATAAATGAGTAAGTGTGTCCAAACTTTTGACTGGCACTGTACTTAAGTTAAATTTGCACAGTACTGTTAGTAATGCAAGAAGAAAGATCATGACCAGTTTTGCGTGGTAATAAGGAATCAGTAGCATGGGGAATCAAGTCAAGAACAAATGCCACATATTTCTATTTTGATTTCAAATGCAGAAATGTAGAACTAGGTTGAACTTGGGACGAGCTGCTGCCCCAGGTGGAGTAGTTTAGGTATCTCGGGGTCTTGTACACAAATAATGGGAGAAGGGAGCGGGTGATTGACAGACGGATTAGGGCTGCATCTATAGTGATGCAGATGCTGCACCGGTCTGTCATGGTGAAGAGGGAGCTGAGCGTGAAAGCCAAACTGTCGATTTACCAGTCGATCTACGTCCCTACCTTCACTTATGGCCACGAGCTGCGGGTATAAGCGGCAGAAATGAGCTCCCTCCAAAGGGTGGCTGGCCTTTCCCTTAGAGATAGGGTGAGGAGTGCAGCCATTTGGGAGGGGCTCAAAGTAGAGCCGCTGCTCCTCCACATGAGGTGGTTTGGGCATCTGACTAGGATGCCTCCTGGGCGTCTCTTGGGAGAGGTGTTCCAGGCATGTCGTACCGGGAGGAGGCACTGGGGTAGACCCAAGACACGCTGGAGAGATTATATCTCTCGGCTGGCCTGGGAACACCTTGGGGTCCCCTTGGATGAGCTGGTGGAGGTGGCTGGGGAGAGGGAGGTCTGGGCTCCTCTGCTTAGGCTGCTGGCCCTGCAACCTGGCCCCAGATAAGCAGAAGAAAATGGATGCATGGATGGTTGAACTTGAATACTGAGTAAGTTGGTATGGAGTTAAAATATATTGAACAATGAAACCTAAGAGCTAAGCATGAATGCAAAGCTTCCAGCACTAACCTGTGGCCATGAGCTGTGGGTAGTAACTGGAAGAATGAGATCACAGATACAAGCAGCTGCACCTTCCTCTGAAGGGTGGCTGGGCTCAGGTACTACCTGGAAATAGGGCAGCTCGGTCATTTGGGAGGGACTCAGAGTAGAGCTGCTGCTCCTCCACATTGAAAGGAGCCAGTTAAGGTGGTTCAGCATCTGACTAAGATGCTCCCTGGGCACCTCCTAGGTGAGGTGTTCCAGCCAGCTCAAAGTGGGAGGAGGCCAAAGGGCAGACCCAGGACACACATAGGAGAGAGGACATCTCTCAGCTTGCTTGGGAATGCTTTCGATGTCCTCCCAGAAGAGCTGGAGGACATGGACAGGGCAAAGGAGGTCTGGGCATCGCTGCTCAGACTGTTGCCTCTGTGACCCAAACCTGGATAAACATCAGAAAATTAATGGATGGATGGAAGATATAAAAAAAGTGAAAAGCATAGCTTCCTTTACACTGAAAAGTGAAGACAGTGTAGAATTGCCCTAAACCTGCATTTTTTTCCTAATAGACAGCAGAGGCCAAACTCTGTGGCTGCAAAAAAGTTGGTTGTACAGAAAATTATGGGAAAACTTACTTTGGCTTCCTCAGTAAACACTTTCTTCATGAGTTTATGGTAGTGAATCGCTAGTGATTTCTTTTGATCGACTACTGTAGGGCATGCAAATTTGTTGAGCAGAAAAGCATACAATATCATCACATTTATACGTAGAGTACATTTATACAGTTCATGCAGGAAACTCATGTTTTTGCTTCTACAGTTGTAAGTTACTCATTCTAACACCTCAGCAAAAGCAGCAGTATGGAAATCAGATACTACCAGGAAGTGACAGCATGCCATTCAGAGCATTTCTGTCATACTCAGGGGTTCCTGGTGGAGGATTTGGTGTGTGTGCTACCCATGGCATCCACTGGAATTTGACTGAAATGCCTGTAAAAAAAAATTCTGCATGTTTAGGTAAAAAAAAAGGTGAGGTAAACCAGGCTTGTTGTATTTATGGCAACAATACAGTACAGTCTCTGTATTTATTATATGTATCACTTGTCTGATTAGGCAACTTGTCTGATCTGATTAGGCAACAGCTTGACAGGTACTTTTTGAAAAAACCCATCTGGGAAAGTAAAAAAGCCAAGTAAATAATGACAGACTAAGCTAATAGCACTCACTTCTGAAAAAAAAAAAAAGATAGAAATGGGCCAAAGGTTCATATTACTGTGGTGGACCAATTATACTGAACTTATGTTTATTATATGTCAGGTATGTTTACTGTTATATTTTTCAGCACATTGGGACTGCTCAGTTCACCCTGGTTGGGAACATATTTCAAACAAACTAATAGTGGTGGGCAGATCGATCCAAATATTGATAATATTGATACCAATGTTGGTATTGAAATTGATCAATACTAGTGTAATAAGATCGATACTTTAGCTTCTGTTTCTCTCCTGTATGCAGTGCTGCAGTTTCATCAAAGATGCGAACTGACTGTTTACGTATCGCTCCTCTCACAGCACAGAGCAGGCACACTTTGCTCCTCCCCTCCCTGCAGTGTTTTGACATTATACTATCACGTGACATGTAACACATTTTACTTGGGGCAAAAAAGGAATTTGTCAGCACTCCCGGCCCGCGGGCCACGTCCGGCCCCGCCCCCTACTTCCTGCCCATGATTTGATGTCAAAAATATTAGACAATTTGGCCCTTTAAGTTACTTTTTTGATATTTCGCTTTCCCATCCAATCAAGAGGAGTTATCGAAATGTCAAAATAGCAACTTAAAGGGCCAAAGGGAAAATTGTTTTGTTGCTGTTCTATTGTTTCAGAACAAAAACTTTTATTTTGATAAAGTATTTTCTATTTACCTATAAACTTTGCTCAATTCTTTTCTGGCTTTTAACTAATTAATGATCCAAAGTAAAGAAAAAAAATACCACAAAACACTTAAAATTCTTCATAATTATTAAAAAGTATCGGTATCGGTATCAGTATCGGCGATACTGTCCCTGTATTTACTTGGTATCGATCGATACCAAATCTTGCAGTATAGCACACCACTACAAACAAAAAAAGGATTCCTTGTTGATAAAGGCCAATACCAATTTTTTTTGTAGTGTGAACACTGACTTTAATTAGACAGACAAAACTGCCACTCCACTGTGTTCAAGAACACATCAGCCATAACAACTTTAGCTAGAATGTGGTAGTGATTGTGTGAACTGTGTGCGCTCAGCATACTTACGGTACTGGTTGTAGATTTTTTGCTGGGAAACAGGCAGCTGATATTTCTCATCTGTCCTCATTTGGTTCAGTTTGGGGGAAAGTGGACCACAAACAATGGCCTATATTTGCTGACCAATTCAAAAACAGCTGTTAAATGCTTATTTAAATTTTTTTTATCACGTTGGTCAAGCTACCTGGCAGCTGACTGATATTTTAGCAAGTTGTGTAAAGCATTTAGCTAGCACTATAACTTGTTAGTAAACACGTACTGTGCTAATAGTGTACCAACTGTATACTTTGGTGTATTTATGTGAATAAGCATTAAAAGATCAAAATTAAATTTACCTTAAGTTAATAGCAGACTGATCAACTGAAACTGATTTTTGTTAATGCTCAAAGCCGTTAGTAACAGGTACTCGAGAGCTCTGCTGTCACCACTATTTACACAACTTTAGTTTTGTGTGTGTGTGTGTGTGTGTGTGTGTGTATATATATATATATATATATATATATATATATATATATATATATATATATATATATATATAAAAAGCAAACACCAAACACAAAAAGCGAAAAAAAAACGCAACTAATTTTCTAAACAACTAATTTTCAAATAATAAAACATACACCATAATAACCCAGGGAATTTGGCATTTTTAACGTTCAATTCCTAAGAGGTCTCCGTAGTTTTGGGCAATACCATATTAACTGGGTGTTCTTGTAATTTTGACTTGAGGGTTTTATTCTCATCATTACAACGAGATTTATAATAAATTAATCAAAAATATTTAGCTAATATTAAATACATGTAAACATGGGAAGTGGCAACGAGATGGTTTATGATCATTACGCTTCTTGATAACACATCGCCGTCCAACAAAATGGTATAATCCAAGAGGTAGGGAAGACCTGTAAGTGAGACAAATCAAGCCTGTGACAGCGGAGAAACCGGAGTTTTATAACAAGTAATTACCGTATAGAGGTAAGTATTATCCAGAAAGTCCTCGCTCGACCTTAGTGAACTGTTATGTTTGACAGCAGTACTGTGTTCTGCCGAGCTGTCAGTGTAAATGTGGGAAAATTGTGGAGAAGATGACAGTTTTGCTAGCGATAGCTGAGCTACTGTTAGCTTATTGCTAGCCGACTGCTAGCTGATTCCCCCAAACTGTGCGGACTTGAGCAGGAAGAAGTTAGCCTGTTAGCTGGAAGCTAGTTAGCTTTTTAGCTCGCCATCCTATTTTGGGATTGGCATTCCGCTAGCTGGTAACCTTTACTTAGCTACGTTAATCGTAACTGCGAGAGGGCTGTTTATTAATAACACTTCTTTTTCTATGATGGATATCTGTAAATGTGAAGTGGCTGATGATGTAGCAAGTTTTTCTGTGACGTGAAATAAACTGGTATGAATGACAAGACATAACACTGGGCCCAGTTTTCACCTTCTGGTCGTGTAAGTAATCTATGATGGTACTGGTGCACACCTAGAAGTTGGTATTACTATTGACAGGTAAAGTGCATAAGCAAGTCTAAGTGATGCTGACCCCGGTGCGTTCAGGTTTGAGCGTTAATAATGACACAATGAACTTGCCCATTATGTTGCTCTCATCTGTTGCTGCCATACTGATGTGAGCAGGCTGATTTTGTTACACTAATTTCTGTTTGTGTACATGTAAATTTTGCACTATTTGAAAAAAAATGCCCCATGTAGGCAGTCTTCACTAATGCTGTTTTCAAATCTTTATAATGGTTCATGTGAATTTAATAATAATCAGTCAAGAGGATATAAGTTAATTTCTGTTTGATGCCCACACCTTACCATGATTTCGTTTGTGTTGCCACTTCTGCTGAGGTTCAGTTGACTGTTACTCCCTTAAACAAAGAAACTGTACAGTTTCACCATTAATAAAGAAACTAAAGTCAGGAACCAAGCTGTTTATTTCTTCCTTTTTTAAATCCCTTTATGCTCTCCTCTTTTTGTCTGTGTGTGTGTGTGTGTGTGTGTGTGCGTGCGTGTGTCTTGCTTCTCTTTCCTTCTCTTAGGCTTAAAGAGAAACTGTACAATGTCCTTAAAGCCACGGGTGGTGGATTTTGATGAGACATGGAACAAATTACTGACGACAATCAAGGCTGTAGTGATGCTCGACTATGTGGAGAGAGCCACATGGAACGATAGGTTCTCGTATCCTTTACCAGCTTGCTCCAAGTTGAATTTAACCTGCAACATGAAGGTTTTGTTAAGTTTCATCACTGGGTTTAATTCAGTGAAGCCACACAGCTGCTCAGTATAGTAAATTAGTTGCTTGTTTGGATGAAGCGTAGTCCTTAACTTTAAACACAAAATACAGCATTGTTATACTGCAAAATGGGGAGCTGTTTATTAACTTCTTAATAGCAAATGTTGTATATGTTCATCCCTGCCAGTCATCCTTAACATCATCACCAGTGACATCTATGCCTTGTGCGTTGCTTACCCAGAGCCTTTGGGTGAAAGACTATACACAGAGACCAAGATTTTTCTTGAGAACCATGTTCGCCAGTTGTACAAGGTAAACACTCACAAAAGTTCTTATGTGGTTTTCTTTTATTCCTGCCAAACATTGCTTCTTTTTTTTTTAATAGCTGCCATGCTTGTATGTGTATTTTAGAAAGTTCTGGACTCAGAGGAGAAGGTTCTAGTGATGTACCACAGATACTGGGATGAGTACAGTCAAGGGGCTGACTACATGGACTGCTTGTACAGGTAACATTTCTGCTTTTTTATGTGTCTCTAGTTTCAACTTGATATTAGTGAGTCATAAAGTTGATTCACCATACTGGAACCTTTTTTTTAAAATATATAAACCAAATGACTGGACAGCTTGTGTTGTTTGAGGCTGCCATATTCACAGTATACATGTCTGTAGTCATTGTTTCACATTGACACTGACTTTTGATTGAAGACATGAGCCCAACCCAGGCGTCTGTGTTTGTCAAGTCCACTTCTTTGTTTAGCATTCTTAAATCCAAAGTGTACTAATTCTGCTCCCTTACAAAGGCTTGGTGTTCCTGCTTTTAGTTTTTGTAATATTTGTTAAAATATTGCCTTGAAAAGCATTGTGTGAGGTGCCAAGGGGCTTTTGGTGTGTCTTTATTCACCCTAAATCAATACTCCCTTGTAGAGCTTTTAGATCTATTTTTATGTGTGCTTCCCACCAGCACTCCCTGGGCATACATATGCCTTTGTAATTTATGTCAGCCCGAGCAAAAGAGAAGAAAGTAAGGCGCTTGGCTTTAGTATTTAATCTCTTTAGTTCTTAATATAGAAGAGAGTTGCTTATTATTCGTAACACATCATTTGTGAAATACATGTGTAGTGCATTCTGTTTGGACTGAAGGACCTACTGAATCAAAACTGACCAATTAGGGATTTCAGTTTAGGTTGCTGGATTGAGCAGGCAACCGATATGCTATAAGACTACTGCAGAGGTCCTTTGTTGTGTGTCGTTCCCCTTGGGCCTATAGTACAAAGCAGGATTTTGGCATATCCAGGTAACTTTAGGGTTAACCCTGGGTTTTCTGTACTACAAAGATGGCTCACTTTTTATTGTAGTAAATTACTATGGTAACTTATGCTGTGTTCACATCATAAGTTACCATACCTTACTTTCTCGAGAGCATGTTAGGTTCTAGATTAGAGATCAGCAAATAAGAAATCACTGCCCACTGACTAATCAGTTCTTTAGAAAATAGCATCACCATTCATGGAAGATCCCTCGCAACTCTGCAGGGAGAATAGGAGGGTTTAAAGTTTTTCATCACCATCTAAAGTCTTGTGTTTCTGATGAGCATCAGTAAGAATCATAGATTCTTAGATGCAACTTTATTCTTAGATTTTTTAAAAAATATTTATTTATAGTTTATTGTTCAATTCAATATTCAATTCAGTTTTATTTATATAATGCCAAATCACAACAGTCTCCTCAAGGCATTTTATATTGTAAGGTAAAGCCCCTAGAGTAATTACAGAGAAAACCCAAGAATCAAAAAAAAAAAAACAACCCCGTATGAGCAAGCACTTGGTGAGAGTGGGAAGGAAAAACTCCTCCCTTTTTAACAGGAAGAACCCTTTGGTAGAACCAGCCTCAGGGAGGTGCAGCCATCTGCCACGACTGGTTGTTCTGTAGCTTTCATATATGATCCTAAAACAGGATGCCTACACTGTACTTGCAGGCCTCAAATTTGCATGTAGACTAAGCCTACATTTGAATTCTGTATTTATGTTTAATCGTTACTCTCAAACCCTTAAACAGCACCAGGTTTGCAGCTGAGAGAATAAAAACTAAAACTGTCAGGAGCAGGTTATGTTCAGAGTCTCAGTTTAAAATCGTTTTCACTGAGTCCTTTATTTCCAGCATGTTTTAAGTACAATAGATTCTGTGCATTTTATATGTGCTGCTTGTGAAGCCGTAACTGACTAAAACCACTGAGTGAAGTGCAGACTGTGTCGCATTGTCACGGGAATGTGTGTGTATTAATTTGGTGATTTAGGAAATGTATAAAATGTTGCTCTACTTGATTCTAATCTGCTGCTGAGTCTCTTTTACACTGGGTTAGGTGGCATAGGGATAATTTTTTGGGGAAGAAAAGTCACATGGCCTGCGAAACACCCTTTTCAAATTGGTTAAATTCTGCCATCACAAACCCTTTTACACACAGAGGAAACCCTGGGTTACTTTAGTGTTTTGATAACCATCTTAGTGTGACCATTTATCCCGATTGCCAGTGTTAGGGTAAGTGAATCCAGATAATGGAAAGATACCCTGGGTATGTTGAGCTTGCTTAGTAGTATAGAGCCCTGCTCTCTCCCAGCTTTCCTGTCAACTCTCAACTGTCCTGCCATAATAAAGGCTTTAGAAAAGCCCCCAAAATACTGACCATTTAGCCCTTCACAGTTGTTCTCTCCAGTGTTTAGTGATACTTAACACTAGCTGGTATACTGGCAGGTCTTTGATTTAGTGCTGTTTTGTTATGTTCCCTCTTGTCAAAGTCTGAGTGTATGAGAGAAATCAGGCTGAATGTCACAGTTATACCGTTGATGGAGGCAGGCTGCACAGCTGTGAAAACTGTGTGCTATTTAAGGTGGACTGAATTAGCCAGCATGGATTAGAGCTTGAAGGCAGGTGTCAGTTTGTCTGGAAGTTGTCCTGTTGCTAACTTGGTTTTTGCTTCCTTTGCCAAATACTAAGGATTCGTTCGCTTATACTCCTTCCTCCTATTCAGTTGCGCAGCTGAATTGTGGCTTGTGCTTGAAAGTTGAGAAAAGTTCAACTTTTCAAGTGCCTGTCACCAGCCAATCAAATTATGTTGAGAAATTATCCAGAAAGAGCGATGTAGCTGCTTGTCCAGCTTATTGATGTCAAGATGAATAAATAACCTGAAGCAGTGCACGTGTGAATCCACCCTAACAGCAGATGCATTTTCAGTATCTGTCATATAAACTGGTGTTTATATGACAGATACTGAGTCGTCAGTCTCAGTCTCCAGTGTTTCTTCAGATAGCATGAGATCTGAGTACACCTCTTTCCAATCTTTGAGATTCTTTGATATCTAAACACCTTTAATCTGTCCCCACATTATTCAGGTACCTCAACACGCAGTTCATCAAGAAGAACAAACTAACGGAAGCTGATCTGCAGTACGGCTACGGGGGAGTGGACATGAATGAGCCGCTTATGGAGATTGGAGAGGTACTGAGCATGGGCATAAAAAGCTTTGCTGCACATCCATTTTTCAGTGTACACTGGGTTTATATTAGATAGAGATAAGGAGAGTGCTTATAATGGACAGATCGGTGGGATTCGATATCAGTGTTAAATTGCATTGGTCTTCATTTCTCCTTTCACTACCCTTCTCGATCTAGAATCTGTTTGTACTGAAGCAGAACTAATATGCTGTCTTTTTGTTTTGCTTTGCAGTTGGCATTAGATATGTGGAGGAAGCTAATGATTGAGCCCCTTCAGGCTGTCCTCATTCGGATGTTGCTAAATGAAATCAAAAAAGTATGTTCATTTAAATTTATTTTCTAAAATTTATTGAATTGAATATTTGACCTCTGTTCTTAGCAGAATTGGTAGAGTCCATTTAAATTGGTTGGTTTCCTGGCATAGGCCCAGCTTTTAAGTGTAGTCCACAAATTTTCAACAGGGTTGAGGTTAGGGCTTTTGGGAAGGCCATTCCAGAAACTTAATGTTAGCCTGCTTTATGCATTCAAAACCACTTCTGATGTGTGTTTGGGATCATTGTTCTTGTTCGGTAACACTTAGCTGTGTCCAGGTTTCAACCCATTTAGATGTTGATTTGAGTTTAAGAATTTGGAGGTAATACTCCTTCATTATTTCATGCACTTTGTGCAATGTACCAGTACAACAAATCAGTCCCAGAGAATAATGCTACCACCACCATGCTTGACATTTGGTACAGTTTTTTAGGTTTGAAAGCCTCACTTTTACTCCTCCAACATACTTCTTGTCATTGTGGCCAAATAGCTCAGTCTCTTTCTCCAGAAGGCATTTGTTTGTGTTGTAATACCAGTTCTGTGTTGCATAAATATTGCCCTTTTAAAGTACCCTCCATATTATAATGATTTAACAGAGTGAAACCAACACTGAAACTAAACCTTTCAAAGCAATGTAAACTAAACCTAAACGAGCAAATCCACTTTGAAAATTTACCATTCCTAATGATAAATTTAGTACCTGAGTATCTATTTATAATCAGTGGAATTCTGTCTGATGTATTTATTTAAAATGGCAGTCGATTTTTTTTTTTCTTTTAAGTATTGGATTCTGATGGCATGCTTAGTCTGGATGCATATATTCCTGGAAGTACATAACATATACTAAGGAAAGGAAATAAAAGTAAACAGCATCCCCATTGTGCTAATAATTTGAGCGTGCAGCAATTTAGTCACACAGACTTAAGAGCTTCACCTTGTCCCACAGTGATCGTTGTGGCGAGAATCCCAACCAGAAGGTAATCCATGGGTCATCAACTCCTTTGTTCATGTTGAACAGTACAAGAAGAAGTTTCCACTAAAGGTGAGACAAGAATTTAATGTTTTTGGTTCACATTGCACCTGCTTAACACGAACAGTGTAGCCAACTTTCACAACTGTAAATACCACTAGTTTTGCGCTTCGCACAGAGTGTGCAGTAGCCATTTACACTACTCAAAAAAATGAAAGGAACACTTTGAAAACACACCAGATCTCAATGGGGAAAAAAAATCATGCTGGATATCTACACTGATATGGACTGGGTAATGTGTTTGGAATGAAAGGATGCCCCATCTTTTGATGGAAATGAAAATTATCAGCCTACAGAGAGCTGAATTCAAAGACCCTCCTGAAAATCAAAGTGACAAAATGATGCAGCAGGCTAGTCATTTTCCCCAAATTTCATTGCAGCAACTCAAAATGATACTCAGTAGTTTGTATGGCCCTCCCGTTCTTGTAACAACATCAGGGTTTGACATAACGAGACAATGGATGGTGTCCTGGGGATCTCCTTCCAGATCTGGACCAGGGAATCACTGAGCTTCTGGACAGTCTGAGGTGGTGCCCAATGGACTGAAACATAATGTTACAGATGGATTTAGGTCAGGCAAGCATGGATGCCAGTCAATGGTATCAATTCCTTCATCCTCCAGGAACTGCCTGCATACTCTTACCATATCAAGCCGGGCATTGTCGTGCACCAGGACAAGCCCAGGACCCACTGATTTTGCCTAATAGAGGTCTGTGTGTCTCTCCGTGGACTATCCAGACTACCCCAGACTATCACTGACCCACCACCAAACCGGTCATGCTGAGCAATGTTACAGCCAGCATAGCATTCTCCGTGGCTTCTCCAGACCCTTTCACATCTGTCACATGTGCTCAGTGGTGGACCTGCCTATCCTGGAATTCTGTGGCAAATGCCAGTCTGGCTCCACGGTGCCAGGCAGTGAGCACAGGGCCCACTAGAGGACATCAGGCCCTCAGCCCACCCTCATGAAGTCTGTTTCTGATTGTTTGGTCACAGACATTCACACCAGTGGCTGCTGGAGGTCATTTTATAGCTCTGGCAGTGCTCATCCTGTTCCTCCTTGCACAAAGGAGGAGATACTGGTCCTACTGATGGGTAAGGACCTTCTACGGCCCTGTCCAGCTCTCCTAGTGTAACTGCCTGTCTCCTGGAATCTCCTCCTTGTTACTTAACTGACCAGATCAATATCCCAGAAGTTTAATTGACTTGATGCTATATGCTGATTAAAAAGTGTTCCTTTAATTTTATATAGGCCAGTGTATGTGTATTAAATGTTAAATCTTGTATGTGCTACAACAACTCTCTTCCTATGTTGCAGTTTTATCAGGAAATCTTTGAAGGGCCATTTCTGATAAAAACAGGAGAGTATTACAAACAGGAAGCCTCCAATCTACTACAGGAATCCAACTGCTCACAGTATATGGAGAAGGTAAGATAAGCTGGACAGATAATGAAAGTATGTGAATGAGGATGTGTTTCAGGATGAACATGACTGTACAAGTTCCTGCAGTTAGGCCCTGCTTTAACTTCTTGTCATTGTTGAGCTTTCTTGTGTTCTGTGTTTGTTTCTGGGGTTCTGTACATTTTTTACATCATAAAATGAAGTTACGTTCTCATAAAATGAAGTCAAAGTGTAGCTTAGTTTGGTTTTGGTTTGATGTTAGTCCCTCTTTTATTTCTGATGACTAACACTGCATCTTTCTTGAAATGACGTATGTGTGTTTGCAGCAGCATCCACGGTTGATGCATGTGAACTGTCAGTTCCCGTCAGCCTGGTGACATAAGAGTTTTAATCTGAATATTAGCTCTACCATTAACTCGCTAAGGCTGATCCCATGGATTTCTGGGCCACCCCGTGTCTCTGTCAGTGGCTATCTTTTCTCTCGCTTGTTCAATCACCATAGGAGTAATCAGATTTATGACTTAAATTTATGCCTCGAGCCTATAAACAAGGTCATCATTAAAGCTTTACCAGGCTTTAGGACAGTGCGCCTCAACTTTCTGTTTGATCTGTAACGATACAGATCAATATGTGTTATGACTATGTAAGACCAACAGGAATTTATAGCTGTGTGGAGGCAAATCTTTTGTTTTCTCTCCTTCTCTGTCATTGGATACTTGTGTGTCCTGAAAAATGCTTTAAGAAGTGGTGCTTTGACAGAAATGTGTATGTTTATTTCTCCCTGTTATATCTGTAAAATCTAATATGGCTGTGTGCACTCATCTCCTGTTTAAAATCATAGTAGTCAGTGTCCTGTATTTGAATTGAAACAAAGCCTTCAATAATGAATAGTGTCCTCTTCATATCTGTCCTTTCGGGCAGGTTTTGGCGCGGTTGAAAGATGAAGAGGTGCGATGTCGGAAGTACCTGCACCCCAGCTCCTATGCCAAAGTCATCCATGAATGCCAGCAGAGGATGGTGGCAGATCATCTGCAGTTCCTGCATGGGGAGTGCCAGAACATCATACGGCAGGAGAAGAAAGATGGTTCGTCCGTTTGCGTGTTTTTTTTGGCTTGATGACAATGTTTACCAGCAAATTAATTATATACTCTCTCACATAGTACACACTTGTAATGTGAAAATGATGTGTTTTGTCCTTTTGTCCAGACATGGCCAACATGTACACCCTGTTGCGGGCCGTGTCTAATGGGTTGCCTCATATGATCCAGGAGTTGCAAGTCCATATCCACAATGAGGGCATCCGAGGAACCAGTAACCTCTCTCAGGAAAATGTTAGTAATACACCACTGTGTGCACATACCTGTCTCTGCTTGTACACACAGTGCAGTTCTTGCTTTTTTGGGAGAACAAAAAAAGTTTTTCTTCATGTTGTAGTCAGTGGTTGAACTCTGGCTTTGTGTTCATTTGATTAAAGCCATTGAAGCGACTGCCAGTAAGAACCAAGGATACAGTTGATTGACATATGAGAAAGTAGAAAATACATTAGAGGCAAGGTAGGCAACCAGAGTCTGGATTTCCTGCTCGTGGTCAACCATCTCTTCTTGTCTGAATGCCCCATTAGAGGTCTTTTTAGGAATTATGTTACCTTAACTAGTGACACAATTTTGAGGAATGTTGCATCATTTGTGAGGATAAAAATAACAAAACTCAAAGCCTCAAACTGAAAACTACACCCGCCGAAGTTGAAAAGAGTTGGTTCCATGTTAAGCGAATGAGGGATGAAAGGCTGCCTTTAGCTGGTTAAAAATAGAAGATTTTTCTGTTAGAGGATTATTTTAGCACCCTGTCTTTATAGCTGACCTTGGCTGTGTGTTAATAAGCTACTGTAATTAGTGTAAAAACTGTATATTACTCCCCCCAAAATTACTACCACTTATTTAAACTTGGCTACTGCTGCATTATAAAGTGTTTTTAGGGCTTATTCCAATTTTGTTTTGTGAATTTTTCTTAGTTTATAGGGGTCTTTTTTTCCACTATTAAAAATCGTTACTAATGCACCTTTGTCTCTTTCCTGCTACCCCCCTCAAACCACCACCACCAGATGCCAACCCTGTTTGTGGAGTCAGTGCTTGAGGTTCACAGTAAATTTGTTCAGCTCATTAACACAGTTCTAAATGGAGATCAACACTTCATGAGCGCCCTCGATAAGGTATTAAACTTTTCACTGTGCCATTGAACACTCATGCTTGAGTTGAATCAATTCCTCTCACAAGTCAAATCATTTGACAGGCTGTGTTTGTTTGATGTCTCTTTCTCAGGCTTTGACGTCTGTGGTTAACTTCAGGGAGCCAAAGTCCATCTGCAAAGCCCCTGAACTTGTGAGTACACACACAGACACACACGTACAGCATCACGCAGTGTTATACCCCATGTCTTGACCAGGTCATGTCCCTCCTGGTGTCTCTGTGCAGCTGGCGAAATACTGTGACAATCTGCTGAAAAAGTCTGCAAAGGGAATGACAGAAAATGAAGTGGAGGACAAGCTGACCAGCTTCATCACAGTGTTCAAGTACATAGATGACAAAGACATTTTTCAAAAGGTAACAAGGTGTATCATATTAGAAAATGAAAAGGAAAAAAAACTGTTGCCACATTCTGGTATAATAACCCAGCCCAGGAGTGTGTTTTTGAGCTTAAAATAGTTGTGTGTTCATTTTTAGTATTTTCAGCTGTCCAAAAATATACTTTCCCCCCCTTGTTTTTCTGCAGTTTTATGCTAGAATGCTAGCTAAGCGGTTAATACATGGTTTATCATTGTCAATGGATTCAGAAGAAGCCATGATCAACAAACTTAAGGTAAATCCACAGCTAGGAATGTTTAAGCAAGACTTGTGATATATGCAAGACACTGTAAGCATTTAATTCAAAGAGTCTTGGTTTTGCTTACCATTTACTTTCTTTGCTACTACCCCTCCTGAACCCCACAGCAAGCTTGCGGCTATGAGTTCACCAGCAAACTCCACAGAATGTATACGGACATGAGCGTGAGCGCTGACCTCAACAACAAGTTCAACAATTTCATCAAGACACAGGAGACAGTGGTGGACCTGGGAATCAGCTTCCAGATCTATGTATTACAGGTCAGTTGTCTTCATGTAAACGTTCTTCCCAGCTTCAGCCTGTGTCTCACAGTTTCAGTGTTAATGTGCAGTGTTGTGGTGTGTGCTCTTGGTTTGCAGGCTGGAGCCTGGCCTCTCACGCACGTCCCTCCTCCACATTCGCCATCCCTCAAGAACTAGAGAAGAGTGTGCAGATGGTGAGGAGAACTGCTTAATGGTAAAAGAACGATGCTGATGGAAGAGCGCCTTGTTGGGTTAACCTTGTTTTCACCTTCCCTTTTCAGTTTGAGTTGTTCTATAATCAGCACTTCAGTGGGAGGAAGTTGACCTGGCTGCACTATCTCTGCACAGGTAACACAAATACACAAGACTTATGCAAGATGTGAGTGTAACAATGCACCATTTTCAGCACAAACAGAAGGAGGAGTACTGTTGTTATAGTACTGTTATATTGTTTTTCTCTGTTGTAGAGTTGTTTGACTGCAATTGGACGTGCATATGTGAAAATTATGCATATATTATATAAGGTCATACATGGGATCTATAACTTGACTCGCTTCTTCAGTTCATTAAAGTGGCATGGTGTCATTCAAACATAGGTCACTTTTACGTGAATGTTTCTCATAGCTTTATTTGAACATTTCATTAACATTGGCAGAACAGGCCACAGCTCTCACACAGTATTGTGTACTGTGCAGAGATCTGACACTACATTAGGTGAACTGTAATGCGTGAAGTCAGACTTTCCTGGTTCCTGTATTTTGATAATTAAATAAAATTGAAGTTACATCCTGTATGTAGTCATTGGAACACATCGGTTAACAGATTCTCGAATATTAAACAGCAGTTCACTCAGACAGCTTTCATTTGCTGTCAGACCCCGACCCATCACTTTGGAGAAATTTACAGTACGTAATAAAGTCTGAAGAAGAAATTTAGCTGTCAAACTTTAGCTCCTGTTAGCATTTTGAGATTACAGATGAATCCTGCTGGTCTGATTCTGTCTTTATTGGAATACTATGAAGTTGTATTTTATAGACATTTTAATCTGCAATAGATGTAAAACAGTGGATTAAAGTGGATGAGGCAAAACTTATATAACATATATATATAAGGTGTTTGTCTTCCACACTGGCTGTAAGCTTTATGGACCTGTGATTGTGCTAAAAACGTTCAGATTTTTTGTAGTGTGCAGCTGTAAAGTCTGTTTAACACATGTAGCTCTTTTTTCATTCTTTGTGGCTTCCATGAGAGTAGTTGGAGCAGAGCAAGATGGGGACTGAAAATGGGTGTCTTGTGCCAGAAGTCCCCTTATTATTGTTTTGAGCATTCTTCAGAGCAATCTCCTGGTGAGATAAGCAGCTCCAGATGCGGGAAAAGCATGCACAGTCGTAATCTTGTGAATGCCAATTGTTCAACTTTTCAAGCCAGTCAGTAAAAATCTGTTAATTTATTCAAATGTTGTAGCACTGCTGCTATAAAAAATATCCAAAGCCTTCACCACCCTGCTGTGTATATGACTAAAGGTACTAGCTGGCTAGGCCTATGCTAACTTGTAAGTGTTTCAAACTGACAAATGTAATTTGTTTCCTGTACAGGTGAGGTAAAGATGAACTACCTAACTAAGCCCTACGTTGCCATGGTGACCACCTACCAGATGGCTGTGCTGCTGGCCTTCAACAACAGCGAGACAGTAACCTATAAGGAGCTGCAGGATGGCACACAGATGAACGAGAAGGAGCTACAGAAAACGATTAAGTCCCTGCTGGACGTCAAAATGCTCAACCACGACTCACAAAAGGTCTCAGCTTTCATATGGCATGTGATGTGGATCCCGCAGCTCTGCTAGTACTCCATTACCCACCATAGCTTCATTTCAGATGTGTAAAACAGTGAAGAGTGTTTAAAGAATGCTTTCCATCCTCTCACAGGAGGAGATTGAAACCGAATCGACGTTTTCACTAAATATGAGTTTCACTAGTAAAAGGACAAAGTTCAAGATCACGACATCAATGCAGAAAGACACACCACAGGTCAGACAAAGAGCTTTTGAAAAATACATTTTTATTTATGTGTTTGTGTATGTGTGTGTTTGACACTGAAAAACTTCCCCTCTATGTGTCGGATATTTAGGAGATGGAGCAGACGAGGAGCGCTGTAGACGAGGACCGCAAAATGTATTTACAAGCTGCTATAGTGAGAATCATGAAGGCCCGCAAGGTGCTCCGACACAATGCCCTCATCCAGGAGGTGAGCAGAAGCGTTGGCCTCGAATAGATCGGTAGAACAAACAGAAAGAAGGCTGGTACATACATGCCCCTCTTTCTTCGAGGTCAATGTCAGAGGGATTTACCAGGATTGGATGGGATAATGTTTGCAATGAAGGGCTGCTGGAAGCCTAGAGAATAAATTTAGCATGTGCATGAAAAATCTATTTAAAAAAAAATTGTAAACTATTAGAGATATTCTGTAATTCTGCTTACATATGAAACCTCATCTGAATACCACATGGCTCTTAAAAGCAGATAAAGAGAACCCTGTTACACAAAGGAAATGAAAATAATTAAACTTGGTCATGTATTCATTTAGGAACATGAGCCAGTGTTGTTATCTGTGGGACATAAAAACTCAACCTTGAGGATTAGCAGTAAATTTGAAAGTGAAATTCAAGTCATGTGTTTTTATTTAGTAGAACTACCATCAGTTGTGAGCAGGCATCCCTTTTCTAATGAATGAATGCCTTTATTGTCATTGTATGGTCATGTGCAACGGAATTTACTCTTTCATAAAAGAAAGTTACCAGTCATACATGCACACATAAAATACATTTAAAGTTTTATACGTTCCCTAAAAAAAGATGAATAATAAAGCTGCTCTCAGAATGAAGAAGGTCAAACGAGTGCATGATTTTCAGAGCGTTAAGGCTGATTGTGCTATTTGTGGGTGGAGAGGGTCCTATTCAATCTGGCTCAATCTGGTAGTGCGGCATTTCAGGGCTCTTGAGCGCCTCCCAGAGGGGAACAGTTGAAGAAGGTGGTGGAATGGATGGCTGCAGTCCTTAATAATCCTCTCAGCTCTGCTGTGAACACAGGGCCAGTCAGTGAAGTCCAGTGGTGGGAGTGGAGGCCAGTGATTCTCTGCGCCGTGTTGACCACCCTCTGGAGGGCTGCCCTATGCTGTGACGCTCGAGACAGCAGTGGTAAAACGCCTTGAGGTGTCTGGCAGACAGGTTGAACTTCTTCAGTGTTCTGAGAAAATGCAGTCTATGCTGGGTTTTCTTAATCAGTGGAGTACTGTTAACTGTCCACTTGTGGTCCTCACTAACGTGGATCGCCAGACATGAGCTCCTTGGTTTTCCTAACGTTCCATTTTAGCATGTAAGGAGCAGATATTTTAGAGTCTGATTTTCACGTGCTTGAGGAAGTGCTTTAAGGTGCAAAGAAGAATTTTGATGCTGGTGCTTACAATAGAATGAATTAGAAACAACTATGAGCCTCCCCAGGCAAAACAACTCTTCTGTTATTTAGGATGAATTTCAAAAAATGATCTAGTTCATGATAAAAGTGTGGGTGTGGGGAAAGAAATGGTGAATATGAATACTTCACAAATATTAACATTACATGGAGATATTTCAGTAGAAGATCTGTGTTTCTGTATTCTTTCGTCCTTTTGTTTAGGCATTAATCACTTTTTTTTTCTTCCCTCGTGTCCAGGTCATTAATCAGTCCAAAGCCAGGTTCAACCCCAGTATCAGCATGATCAAGAAGTGCATTGAGGTGCTCATCGACAAGCAGTACATCGAGCGAAGCCAGACCTCAGCAGACGAGTACAGCTACGTTGCATAAGCAGGAGAGTCGAGCCACAGAAACACCCACCTCTGTGACTGACTGACAGATAAACAGGTTTAAAACACGAAGCAAACCACAAAACAGACTCATTCATTGATTTTTAGGTTTTGGACCATTGCTGTCTGCTCCGATCCCCGTGCAGCCGACTAAAGCAAGACTGGTGCCTCCATCTTTGAAAAGAAGAAAAGTCATCATGTCACGTCAGACAGCCACCTGACACCATCACTCATAAGGCTCTCCTCCCAACCCTACCCACTGTCTGATTTTTAAGCTGTTTACAACATCACCAGTGCCACGCACCTGTGCGTCAAAGAAAATGCCTGTAGCTGTTTGAGAACAAAGAGCTGATAAACTAGTCGACAGAAAATAAAGACAGAAACAGAGAAACTTGGAGACATCAATGACATATTGGTGGGTACACTTTTAAAAAAAAATGCTTTCTTTTCTCACATTTGCAGTTGTTGTGTGTTTATTTTTTTTTCTTTGTTAAATGTATTAAAGTTAGGAAAACATTGTAATAAAATGGTATACTGATTATTGTATCTACTTTCAAATATAAAGACAAACATGATCCTGCTGCTTGTCAAATAAATGAATAAAAAACACATGGGTTTATGTAAACATTTGTCAAGTGGATCCATTTGGGGGGCTGACTTAATGAGTACAGGTAATGTTAGCGCCCTCGTTTTTATGTGCCATTTTAACACTAATTAAGCTGATCAGACTGATGTGCTTCCAAATAATATATTGATCATCAATACATCAAAATTAACAGAATCCTGCTATGTCCTGTCTTTTCCTGTTAAGTGGCTTCAAGGAAGTGTTTCAACATTTAATGTGATGTGGATCCCGATATGAACTAAGTCCATCGCTCCTGGTGGGTGAAGGGTGAAAGGTGGAGAGCTTTGGTTTGTAGATAGAAACTAAGTGCAGGATTGTGGGGGAAACCAAAGAGGTGTCCATGTAAGACTTGTACTGACAGGACAAACCCTTGATTATGTTGATACTAGCAAACCAAATTCTTAATCTCAAGAGTTTCACTTCCTGGTTTAATAAGAAGGAAATAAATATGTACAAGTTATCACTTCTGGCATTGATAATGGCTCTTCTTAACTGAAATGTCCCAGAGAACCATGGATCAACACGCAAGACACGAGGAACCTGAAAATGGAAGAAACTCAATTGAGTTTAGCTAATTATGTTTATTAACCGCACCTGTGACATTTAAAATAAAGTAGATAATATTTTGCTTTTTTTTCTTCTTCTTGAAGCGGTCATAATGAAAAATGTACTGATTGTTTCCATGTAACGTGTTTTTAAGCAGTTATATAGCACACATTCAATTACAAGTGGGCATAAGTTTATGTAGAATGTATTGGTACAGTCACAGTGAGTGAGGCTTACTTACAAATGAATGGGAATGACTTTAAAGTGGCTTAAAAATTGACGCCGATAATAAAAGATCACCGACGGAAACGTCACTCGCACATGCGCGTTCAGAGACACGGGGCAGCTGTGGTAACAGCTGTCCATGGTGCTGAGGCAGCCTTTAATGACAGAAACGCGAATTTATCAGCAAGGAGGATGACTGGTTACAGAGTAGCCTGTAATAAGCCTGTTATTCACTTAATCACGAGATTTCAACGTGGGACTGAAGCGATCACATAAGTCACGTAGTCGCGCATATATTTTATGAAAAATAGATCAATAATATTGCTAGCCTACAGATGGACGGCCATTCAGGGCTTTCTACGAGTCCCCATATATGCAGGACCTCGTGGCGCAACGGTAGCGCGTCTGACTCCAGATCAGAAGGTTGCGTGTTCAAATCACGTCGGGGTCATAACTTTTCACTCTTGGAAATTATGACTGCCACACAGCATGAGTGTGCATCGAGATAATTCAACAAGAACACGCGCAATGAAATCGCATGGACAAGGGAAGATAGATATTCACCCGTACGCATAGACCAAAGTGCTGTTTGGCTAAAGGCAAGCCAAAGAATAAAAATGGGTTTTCAAACCGGTAAAAACAGATGTCTCCTGATGCGAAGACGCAGGCTTGTCAACAGTTATGCAGCAGCTAGTCTACTGCAAAGGACCAATCTCCACAAAGGCTTTGATGGAGCATGGAAAGTGAAAACTGGGCAAAAAGTCTTATTTAAATGTTCCCGAATGTTCAAAAACTAGACCCTTGTGAATTATCAGTGCAATGTGCACATATAAACAGATCTGTAATGGCAACAGATTTTGAAGAACAAGTTCAAATATTCTCTGACATGCTTTGGAAAGTTGCAAGACATAAAGTAAATGTAACACAGCGAACGGCAGCATCAGCTAATCCATGAAAATCACATTGCTAAAGCTATACTAACATCATTCTCAGGGTTCACAGGCCAATCCCCACAAACATGGCAATTAAAGGCTCTGGGCTTAATCCAAACAAGGCAGACAGGACAAGATGTAATACTTCTTAGAGCCTGCAGATGGGGATATTTTGACTTTGAGAAACACACAAATGAAGCTCCGTGCAAAGCTGCAGGCTGAAGAACTCATTTTGTTGTGCATCTGAATGAGAATTTGTGCAAAAAAATTAGTCAGTTTATTTATATGTGCTGCGGTCTATGAGGGACACGGGAGTTGTGCACGTTTCCTCTGAAGTTTAACTGCTTAAAAGTCTGCATGCTTTGCTGCATTAGTCATAGTTAGAGTTTTTTGGTAGCCTTGAGCTACTACTGAATTAAAAGAAAGTTTAATTAGCCCCACCGCTGGAGAAGTAACATGTCTCGGCATGCATCAGACTCTGATGATTAGCAGAACTTGGCTTAAACGATGTTAGACACTGTTGAGCGTGATTTAAACATCTGAAAAAACAGGGATCCTTCTTTTAGAGTTGTACTGACATGTAAGCTTACATGTCAGTACAACTCTTAAGTGAGGCAAAAGGCCAGTGTCTAATGATTTAAAAATCATATAGTATATATGTATATATTGGGTCCATACGTATGCAAGGAAATTAAACTGAATAGTTCCAACCAGCCCTTGGACGAGCTGATTTTGCTGGAGTGAAGAACTGACATTTAAGCTTTGACCCTGACATGATTTGAACACCACTGTTATGCAGGCTTTACTGATACACTCACACTATTAACTTGTCTTCGAGCTACAGCGTGTTTTCTCTGCTATCTCCCGTAAACGTGGAAACACTAGTGCCACGATTCCTCACTCTGCTGCTCTTCGGCCTTCTCTGTTCTCATACCGAACATTCAAAATGAAGATTCATGTTAGGGCCAGTAATTCATGATTTACCCCTCTCAGTCTCTAGCTCACAGTCTAGTCTACAAGTTCAGTAATAATAGAGAGGCTGTTATTAGATGTATAAAAATGTTGTATTAGAATGCTTTGGTGGTGGGTGCTGAAGGATGTAGTCAACATGTGTAAGTGATGTCAGTTTGTGTTTACATGGGAGTGCTGTGTACTCTGGCGGTGAGGTAAGTCTTTTATGACAGTTGAATGTGTCAGGACTCAGGAATGACCTCCTCCGCTCCTGGGACCATGTCGGAGCACGCCACATGCCTATTTTATTTACGATGCCCCCTCTGTATAGGACAAGTCTGGAAATGTGTACAGGAAGAATGTGGATTATCCTAGTCAGAACTGTGGATAAAAAAAAAAGACTCTATTTTGTCATGTTTAGACCTCATTCTCTTCCAAACATTTGCAGCAATGCAAAGCATTAAGGCAGCAGCATGAATCATGTTAAACCTCAGCCTTCTCTTAGCTCTGGACAAATGCTTCTGGACACTCATACATAGTGGAAGACCATTTACCTTCTGCCCTCCATGCATCTTGTTGTGTCACATTTCCTTCTGAATTACTGGAGACGATCACGTTTTTCAGTTAAGCAGCAGGGAACAGATGCTTATGAGTGATGATAATCTGCGAGGAATATAAGATCCAGGGACAACACAGTATTGTCCTGAGTGCCCTGCCCCCCCCCCCCCCCCTGCATTCCTGATGTGCAGTGGACACACTGCAAACCAGCCTCCGAACTTATCTTACTACGGCCGTTGAGGTAAGCAAATGAGCCCGATTAATGGGGGAAGAACTGACATGCTCGCAGATGCTCCTTGCAGCACTCTCTCACGTAGACAGTCGCCAGTGTTTTTATGGACACAACAATATATCTGAGTCTTATCAAAGCACAAGTAGATAAAGAATTCAATTAGCTTCATCAAACTCTCCCTAGTTTACTTATTTGGGAACTTTTTCCTCCAGGCACCACTAGATGGAGTATTTGTAGCATTAAAACGGAAGTGGATGGCAGAGTCCCACCTGCCAAAGAATGTTCGGTTTAACTTTTTGCATCTATTCTGCAGTGCATATGAACATTATTGGAAATTGAAGTTATTACTCGGCCATGTGTTCTGTTCTGGCGTTAGAGACACTTCCATTGCTCCAAAAGATCAGAGCAAAAACATTTCAGGAATTATTCTTTATTTTGCATTTCAGCAGTCTAACCCTGGATTGATAGCTATGAAGAAAAAGGCATGCAGTTTTGAAACCCTGAAGCTCACTTAGATCTTGGACCATGCATTGAGTTATAAAGTGGGGTGTGTACGTGTGTGTGTGTGTGTGTGTGTGGAGGGTGGTGGTGGGGTCATCATGTGCACTCATTTGGACTACATTAGGCCAGAAAGAGTAAGAGCTGCAGGGAGCGAGAGGAGCTCCACAGAAAGGTTGCAGCTTTTATCAGTAAATTGGGTCATACTTTATATCCAGACTCGGGCTGATTTTTCCTCATCCTGCTCTGCAGGTCAATAATTTATCACACTAATATATTCTTTGCAATCAGCATAGCTCCGTCAAATACAAACGGAACTTTGTTCTCGGCACCTCCATCAGATAACTTTGTCTTTCACTCGGTCTCATTTATTCAAAATGAAATTCAACATCCATTACCATATTCATCCATTCAAAGTGCGGCAACACATGAGCGCGGCTCACTCCAGTTTACCTGCACACTCATGGATCTAAGTCTGATATTATCCACGGGAATGGCTTGTAGAGCAGTTCAAACATTATGCATCTGTACTTAATAGATATTTTGCAGTGACTTTTTGTAATTGTGCAAACTTCTAGCAGGAAATGGGAATCCGAAATAATCCTAAAACCCTGGCTCATGTCTTAAACAAGGCAAACTTTCCTGGAAAAACAACCAAGACATCCAAACCTTCAAGATCCCCAAAAAGGTTTGAATGGCGCTCACAAGTTATTTTTTCCCCGTTACCCTCTAGTGACTTAATCCATCCCTGCCCCCATCATTACAACCACCACAGGATTATAGCTTTAATCGTGAAATAAAAAAAAGTTTAAATGTTTATGGTAGATTTATGCTGACTGCCTTTCACTGCGACAACAGCTCGGAAAAATACCCGTTTTGTTTGATAAAAGTTTCCATTACACCATCAGGCCCCGCCGCTGTTTACTGATAAACACCTGCCGGTGAAAGTTTTTATGATCACAAAGCGAAGAAATGTGAAGTGAATTTCGATGGATGAGCCGCACAAACCGCGCTGGAAGCATTCTTAGTGCCTGCTCTAACATGTGGGCGCACTCGCAGCGTCGCTTGTCAGCTGTCCAGTTGTGCGCTCTCGCTGGAGAGGCTTTTTGTTGGGAAGTTTCTGTAAGTGAGTCAACACGGCACAGGGAGGACGCCACCCAGCCCCGCCGCCGGATCCTATGCTGGGCTTCTCTTTTCTCCTTCGAGGACGCAGGACACAAAGACAAATTCACTTGGGTCGACAGCCTGCGGATTTAGGCTCTTCTCTTCACACAGCACCGGGGATGGTTATTGCCGTTTTGACGCGGCTTTTTCCTCTTTGGAATTAACGCGGCGGAGGAAAAATGAAAGTGACGGTGTGCTTCGGGAGGACCCGGGTGGTCGTTCCGTGTGGAGATGGGAATATGAAAGTCCAGAGCCTTATCGAACAAGCGGCCATGAGGTACAAAAAGGCGATTGCAAAGGTGAGTCCCCGGCGAAACACACCTCAGCCCAGGGTGATTTTGTAACGCTTCAGCAGCGTGCTGAGTCCACACTGAAGCCTCAACATGGCGCTTTTTTTTCGGGAAAGAGGGAGAAAGAGACAGCGGCTACCCCAAGAATCAGAGCCAGTGGAGACCCCACGGGCCCTGACGCCCTGAACAGTCCAGGGGTGGACGGATTTTTTTCCCCTTTTATTTATTTATTTATTTTATTTGGGGGGGGGGGCTTTTTGTTGTTACAAAAGGTGTGAAGCAGATGATCGCTTGTGTATAACTGCTTCTGTCATCCATGGAAAAAGTTGAGGAGACACTGAAATTGTTCAGTTTTACACAATAAAGGCAGAGAAGTGTGCAAAAGTGCACAGGGTTCAAACCGGATTAGCCAGCGCTGTGAGTAGTAGAGTAGGTGTCTAACGCACACCCGCAACCCCACATAAGAAGACGCATGAAGCTGCGCATTGCAGACACACACACAGATGTAAGCTACTTTACTATAAAGCAAGAGGTTAGACTTGGATGCATTCTTAATCTGCTTTAATGCATTTATATCACAACAAAGAGAACAGAGTTTAGTTTCCAACTACATGATTTTTATTTTTTAAACCTTCAGGTTTCATGTGTTAAATGATGGAACACATGGCTGTGTGAAAACCCTGTGCCAAATGTGAATGAGGACACTGATTGCTTTCCCCTTTGTGGGTTTCAAGTGGCCGGGCTTTAAAGCCCATTAAATGACTAATGAATGAATTCAAGTTTGCTACTGTTGCCATGGGTAGTAGTGACAGCATTTTCTCCTCTTTGCCAGTGGGTGCCATTACAATTGGAGTCACGTTAACCCTGCAGCAGGATTGGAATACCTTGGCTAAGCCATGGTGTCTTTTTTCCCCCCAGTGTTCCTGTTTTCTCTTCTCGGAGAGAAGACATTTCCACTAAGTTTTAGCCAGGTTTCAGAAAAATCAAGAGTGAGGATAGGACAAAATCCAGTTTTAACCTTCAGCACAATCCCAGACATGGAGTGCTTCGTTTACAGCCTGTCCGATCACCTTCTTAGTGAGGGGTAAAACCCCAGTGTTGCAATTCAGCAGCAGATTGAGCCACTGAAGGCAAACATTGATGATGTAGGTCAGCATTTATTCTCATGAAGAGCACTTCCGTCTTAGACACACACGGGCAATTGCACACGCATACCCACACATATTCACTCCTCTGTTTACCAGCTCTTGATGGTTTTCCATGGTTCAGCAGAAAGGAGGCGACTGCTCCATTGATCCGTGCAGCTGTACTGTAAACGTAGAAGTGTGCGCTCCCTGTGGAGAACACTTGGCTTTGGCTCAACCTAAACTACTGTACCATGTGCCAGAAGACCTTTGGACTACAGGAAGACGTAATAACACATAGAACACTGTCAGAGCAGCTGACTGATTTAGGAGCTGCACTTACAACGCTGCAAGTAGTGTGCTTAAGGTTTTGATGCAAAATTACATCCCACGGCATGCGGACATTATTGTGATCTGGTTTTATTTGAGTGATCAAATCTTACTTATTATGTATAATATAGGTTCACACAGATTTCATATGACAGAGCTTGGGTTGGCTGAGCGTTAACACGGAGAACTGAGAACCTAAGCGTGTCTGATGTGATGTCACAGAAACATGTCAACAAAGTGATCCAGCAAGTGTTTTAATCTGATGGTGAATAAAAATGATCCAAAACAGGGCAGATGTTTCTTGGGTGTTTCTACTTCCAGGGTGCACGGAGGAGAGGATCGAGTCTGAAAAGGTCAACACCCCAGCAACACTTGGGTCTATAAGGCACATCTTTATTGCCTGACTGATGCCTTGTAACAGTTGTGGCCTTCATCATAAACTGTCCCATGCTTTGACATGCATACTTAAAAAAACAAAACAAAAAAACAAAGATCCAAAGGCCTTGGCATTCTGATGTGCATTCTTAAAGCTGTATTATAGTTTCAGATTCACTATTATGTCAGGGTTCACTTGGGTCAGAGTGACTTAGATGTTGTCATTAGACGGTGGCTCCGTGCAGACGTCTGGATGGCTGCAGATTTATTGTTTCACTGCATGGTCTCGTCTGCAGAGGCTCTACAATACACCAGTTATGCACGTGCCCTTCAGGCAGACTTGAAAGAACTCTAACATGGACGATGACTCGTCCGGGGTGTCTGCAACCGAGTATAATCTCAACCATACTCCACCTTCACCGTTGTGACTTGTTCATTTGTTCCTCACCTCGGGAAACATGCACTTTTTGCCATTTAGTCTTGCTCACAGTGGATTTTAACAAGTAAACCAAAGGCTGCAAATATGAAGAAATAAGGATGGGCAGCTATTTGTACCATTTTTAATTGTAAAGACTTTTTTTTTTTTTTTTTTTTTTTTGCAGGCAGCGCTTCGCTTGCCCTGCTAACACTGTGCTGTTTTCGTCTTTGCTTTTACATTGTTGTATTGAAGTTGTGGAGCGCAATCAGACAGTCAGTCAGTGTCACATGCTGCACTGGCATACCTAATCTTCTCCAGGGACTCTTGCGGGCTTTGTCACAGCCTCAGTGGGACCCGAAAGTGCACATCAGACTCCCACTCAAGCACCATTAACTTCAGAGTCAATCTGCTCTACATTATGCACAGCCACGAAGGATTCCTGCTACATGGTATTTCAGGCTTCTCTTCCTGCTCTCCTCTTCTTAAGCTGTTGTTTTTAGCACTTAGCCATTTAAGTAATAGCTGTGTATTTACCAAATTTTTAGTCATTTAAGCAGGAGCAATATGAAGATGTTATTTTGTGGCCTTCCCATTGGCACGCGAAACACTATGTGGCCTTGACAGGGAGGTTCGCCGTTGAACGCTTTCTTCTTGGTTTCGCCCATATCTGGTCACTGGATTCCATCCAGTCACTGGATCCATAGGAGGTGGCTCTAAATCCTTGAAGAATTGAATGATTTAATCCTACTTGTCTCTATTGCCTGCCCTAAATGTATTCTAAAGCCTTAAAGCTTATAATGGCCCTTTTTCTTCCCCAAATTACGCAAATCCAGACTTTAGGCATGTTGCAGCACAGCCAAATTGTTTAGATACACAGAAGAAGAAGAAGAAGGAATACCCTTAGAAGCAAAACAAAGTTTCAGATATTCATATTATGCTCTCACCTTTACCGCGTAGATGTGAAAAAACAGCCCATCCCCTCATTGGGAAGAAATATTTAGGTTCTAGCACTGACTGCGTTCTCCTCGTGCTTAGAACTGCTCCAAAATACAGGTTTTGTGTGAACAACGCTAGAATTTGTCAAAGTTAAATGATCTGTTTTCAAAGGAGGTACAGAGAGTTCAGCCCGAGGAAGGCGGCACTGGTGAGAAGTAACTGCTCAACATTCAGTGAGCAGCGCTCGCTTGTTTCTTTATTTTGCTCAGTATTAGACTAGCAGATCTCTCAAGCCTGTTTAATAAGTATGAAGCCAGCGGCTGATTAGCTGAGCGGTTTCCAGCCTGCATACGTAGCTGAGCTGAGGTGCCCCTGTTCAAATGATTTTCATGAAAGCAAATTAGAAGCTCTTACTTTTTACTTAAGGCAGTTGAATCCACCCAAGTTTTGTCTGGTTGGTTGTCAGTGAGAGCAATCATTGCAGTCAGAATACACACTTTTCTTCCATATCTGTTTACATCAAAATCTTTATAAAGTGTGCCTGTTCAGGGAATTGTTTGCTGTCAGTAAAAGTCCTGCCTGGGTTTATAATCCTCATCCGCTCTCAGGTAAGGGCCTAATATTAGCCTGCGCTAGGGCAGCTGTGCAGGAACAAACCACAGTGGGAAAGTGGGAAGTGTCTTTGAAAGGGTTGTCAGTGCCTATTAGCTCACTTTATTCAGTGATTATGTAATAGAGAGAAGCTGCAGTATGTGGGCAGGATTATGGAAGTTAGTTGGAGCTCGCGGAGGGGGCTTCATCTCACGAGTTGACTGGAGGAGGCCGGCCAGGATGATGAGATGCAATGCGATTGCTTGCAACTGAGTACAAGAAGTTCTATGGTTCAACTGTGGTCAAGAGGCAGCGCTTGAATTCTACCACAGCAGGGAACAGAGCAGGGGAACACTAAGAAAAGTGTGGCCTCAGTAACCTTTCATCCTCTTCATTTTTTGGTATTGTCTGCTAGCTTTTCTTCAGTTTCCTTTTGTTTTTCCTTCACAGTTTCTCCCTTTTCTTTCTTTCTCTCCAGCTGGTCAACATAGTGTTGTTCTCCAGCAGACTGAGGACTGCCCTTGCTTTCATACTGACTCCTTCCAGAGACTTGTTAACTACCAGTCTTAGAGTAAAGAAAAAAAAACTCCGCACAGAAAGGCCCGTGCCAAGGTGGATTCAAACCAGGCCTTGTTGTTATGAGGCAGCAGTGTAACAATAGGACAGTGAATCTGCATATGTATCCTGAATGTGTACAAATAACATTGGAGCCTTGTTTTTATGAACAAATATTTTTGACTATCAAATTCAGTCAGTTGACCTGGTAACAATCATAAAACCAACAAGAAGCCTTAGTGGCTGCATGACGGGACTGAGGGAAGATATCGAGTGTCTGCTAATTGTGGGTCTGAGTCTTCCGAGAGTCTGCATAAGGATGTGTAACCAAATATTAGATATGATGACTGTATTAAAGTTGTTGAAGAGTCCAATTCAGGTTTGGAGGATCATTTGCAAAGAGGTTCTACACAGTTCATCGTATTTATCTGTTAATATTCTCTAAGTTCTCACTGTACCTCTCAGTTCTGGCTTTATGTGAATGTTGGAAAACACAGCCAACACAGCACAACAGCACTGTGGGAGGGGCTACACATTTATGCAGTTTAGGATTTTGGTCGACGTTGAGCAGAACTACTTCCACAGTCTGGGTGGGTGAGCGATTAAACGACTGTTTCCCTGCTCGTGTGGACGGCATCAAGGACAGTGACACCACACTCTGGGCCTTTATCGAACCCAAACAATGCCTCTGTTCAGGGTCGAGATAAGCAGGCTCCTCCGCTCAGTAGGAAAGCCTAATGAGGAGAATGCCTCTCAGGTGTAAACACAGGTGCTTGTGCACATGGTAAAGGGGGTGGAGTGCGTGCATGCAAAGCCTGCAGAGTGCAAAACATTTTCAACCTTGGAGGCTGAATTTCAAGCCATCAGCTTATGTGTTGCAGACAAAGCTGGGGGAATTCCTGGCAGTAGCTGCATAACACAGCAGTGAAAGCAGGCCAGATTTTCAAGCCATCCCGACCTGCTACGTGACTTCTTTTCCAGCTACACATATCCTGCATTGCGTCAGTTTCTGTCAGTGCTGATGTGGTTTTAAAGATTTTCTGTTGTTGTTTCTTTTTGGTTTTGCTATGTTTATTCACTATGCTTGGAGGTAAACGGCATGAATTCTTGTTGTTTACAAATCGTTTATAGATTTAGCAGGAGTCTGTTTAGACTTACTACATGACTGAGCCAAAATATTAAACACCAGCTAGCTGGCCTGCCCACAACCTGAGCTAAAAATAAAACTGCCCGTCGGAAGTAAAATGACACACACAGCGGCCTCAGGGTCATATTTGGGCTGTCTCGAGCCGTCAGCTTAACCAGGAAAACAAATAAGTTGACACCACTGCCAGAATCCAGGCATTAGGGTCGACCTGCTCGCTCTTGTGTCAGCAATAGAGATGCACATACAGACCTATGTAGCACTCTCAGCTAGGCCGGCAGTGTGCATCTTTATCTCTCCTGGTAATATTAAGGCAAGTTGACAAGAAAATGGATGATCAGAAGAAAAGGGAATTAGGGGAAGAGGGGGAAGAGAATACAAAGGACAGACTCTTGCCCACAGGGTCATAAAGGAAAAACGCACACTCAATTGCACACTTTGAACTAACCTTGTATGTTGTTGTCCTTTTGTTTTGTGTGTCTCCCCTGCAGAGGCTTGTCTAAGTAAATGCACATTTTGCAGGTTGAAATGCTTCATATGAAATCTCAATCTGATCAATTATGCAAAAAATAAAGATTAAAGTGACAAACACGTTAAAGAATCAGTGATTAATGGTTCAATGAGCCAAATGAAATCATGTGTGCGATTGTGAAATTATACATAATAGGCACTTTTAATAAAAATTTTTGTATTTTAGCTTAGGTAGGATTTGAATGCAAAACTTTGACTTTTAACAGAGTATTTTTACACTGTATTGCTCTCTTTTTACTTCAAGGTCCAAATATTGATCTTAATACTTTCCCGTATATCAGAGCACATGGCACAGCACAAGAGCCTAAAAACTGTGCCCAGTGTTTTGTCTGTCCTAGGTGTGGCCCTGCTAGCTTGTGTTTGCCACAGCCTTGTGATGGTGGGGTGTTATTTTTGCTATCTTAGCCTGCTGGTTTAGATAATCCGGTTAAACATTAGCCTGAACTGTTAGAATTAGTGAAATAGAACCACTCCACTGCACAACTTAAAGGGAAAACCTGCACCCTCGACCCCTACAGCGAGGAGATCTGTTATACTCTAAATCTTTCATATATTTATATATTTTTGTGTCTGTTTAAAGGGAGTCCGTGCTTTACTTACAACAGATTTAAACTGTCTTGACACAGATTATGTGATCAATTGACCGAATAGTGTGATTCATACCAAACATTTGAATGTTGCAGTTCATCATACGCCACATGCCTGACCAATCCTTTGGTGCATGCAGTTTAAGTTAAAGATATCTCTGTGGTCTTTTATTATGGAGTTGACCACCTGCCCCCAGTAATGGATTTAAAACTTAGCATTTGTCACGAGTTCTGACCAGCAACCTCACTGAAATTAATGTGTTACACCACGTGTGCGTCCTAAAACTCTGACCCCGACGTGATTTGAACACGCAACCTTCTGATCTGGAGTCAGACGCGCTACCATTGCGCCACGGGGTCCCGGTCTGCCTGTGACCAGCAAGCCTTTTGAGCCTGCGCTCTCGCTCTCGCATCTCTGTGCATCTCACCACTGCCAACCTCTCTTCCTCTGGTTCCGTGTTCACCTGACACACTCCCCATTTGTTATCACAGATTAGTCACCAGAAGATAATAGGGTTGCTCTGGGAAAGCTTACCATTAAGCTCCTTTCATGTTGTAATTCCGTTGATCTAACTGGTAGCCGAACGGCGATGTTAGGGAGTCAAAGGTATGGGCTTCGTGGCAGACGGATGAAACACTGCAGAATAAGTAGCAGTCTTTTATTATACAAAACCCTCCTGTAGCTTATGGTTTCAACAGAGCCATTATATGAAATGTAACCGCCTTCATTAAACAAGTTATTGTTTACTTTTTATGATTTTTTTTCTCTTTGTGTTCTCTTTTGCTCAGTATATGAAAAATATTCTGTCTTTTACTCTGTTTTGCCAGGCAAGTTGATGCAGGAATGTTGGTAGAGTTCAACAAAATCAAATCAAGCTTTTCCAGAACTGTCAAAACACAATTACACTGTTCTGATGCCGTGCAGGGGCCCAGTATATAAGAGAAAAGATTAACACATTGTTCAAGCTGCTGATGCCATTGGGTAGGTTGGAGGATGGACTGTTTTTATATGGAAAATTTGAGCAAGGTGACAAGCTGTTGAATTAAATGCATTTCAGGCCGAAAGGCCAGATATCATGTTTGCCAACGCTTGTCAGATGGAAAAAGCTTTTCAGCTTCCACAGAGTATTCTTAAAGGCTGCTTTGACAGCTTCCATTGTTTACTCTTTGCACGTCTTGACACGGAGGTTCCTGTTTTTTCTTCTAAAATACACACATTACGTTTCCATTCAGTAATGGTATAGGCTGCTGTGGCTCTGCTTCCTAGCCGGGAGATGCTCCTAAATCAGGCTGTCTGAGCTCTTAAAGATTCCAGTTCTAGTTATACAGTCATTTCTCAGAGGCAGAGCTGCTCTGCAGGCAGAAATAATCGCTTTGGTCGACTTAAACTTCAGTGGGTCCAGCCAAGAGAACATAGCTTTGTAGTCCGGCAAAATGGAACGGTTTGAAAAATGTGAATATAAAATGATTTTTGAAGGTCAGTTTGGGTAAAAACGTCTCTTTAGAAGAAAGAACTGCAGCAACCGGCCTGTAAATAAACATTTCCAGTCGACTCGAGTTTCAGATATTTAGGGCAGCGTGGGGCTCACCCTGCCCTGGCTGACGGGATGAATTGAAAGCTGACCACAGGGGCCAGTAAGTCAAGTGGTCTCCATTAATGGCTCATTAACAGCTTTGGTGTGGAGAACTGGGACTATCCATAAAAAATGATCAAAGCTGCGAAAAAAAGAAAAAAAAGAAAAACGTGTAATGGCAGGAAGTAATTTGTTACTGGATTTGTTGAATTTGCAGATTTGGAAAACACACTTTCATATTTTATTTTCGTTTTGGTTTGGGAACAGTAGCCATCTGAAGAATGTCGATCTTGTTTTTTAATCAAACGTCTCCGTGAGATGACAATTCCTGCCTTGAGCTGGATTCAGCTGTGAGCAAGTTGCTGCAAAGGCCAGCTATGCACTTTGTGGTGTTTCAACATGCAGACCATGCCTGCCCTTCTTGGGTGTGATCTACTGTTTTGTCAACAACCTATGGCCATGAGTGCAGTTGCAGAGCTTTATTGGAGCACACAGTCAAGAAATTAGAAACAGTATCTTTGAATGTGGGACATCTGATAAACTTTTTAAGGAGTTAATTTTTTACAAATATGCTTCCTGAAATAAACACATTTTCCTGGTATAATGTATGGATATTTTGTCCGTAGAGCTACAAAACTGACAGATTTATTACTTTATTGCTGCTTTACACCTATTGAAACATCCTAAATTTAAAAAAAGCACTTTTTTTTAAAACTCTAAGTTCAAAAGCCTTTCTCAGTTTAAAAGCTGACGCTCATAGTATTAGATAAGCAAGAATGTACATTTATTGGAGTAGGGTTTCTTATCAGCTTATCAGTAAGTCATATTCAATCTCTGGAATACTCCAAATTCTGTGAAAAATATCTGGCTTTTTTTTTTTTTTAACTTTTCTCTACTTCATATGGCCAAGTTAAACTAACATGCATGATTTTGGATTGGAGGAGGAAGCTGGGGTACCTAGAAAGAACCAACCATAGACAGTATAAAAGAAGGACTTAGCTACTGTGGCGTCATCCATTGGTTTCTGAAGTCCTGTTTTGAAGCCTCAACATTAGCGTCTTCACAGTCATCATCTTGTTTTCACAGAACCGGATGTGGCAGGTCTGACTGGGAAACCACTTGCGCATTGTTGGCCAGTGACTTGTCAATCATAAGTCATTAGCCAATGAGCATTCCCCTGATAATCCTGCATTTTGAAACCTAGTATGTCTAATATGTACAAAATAGTCTTGGTTATTTATTGATTATGACTCAAAATGAGATCCAGACTCCACGCAGAAAGGCCCTTAGCCAGGGTTCAAGCAGTTACCATGGCACCCATACCCCCATTTGTTAGGCAAAGATGGTTTGACGGATATTTCTGTTTTTAAGTTACCTCCTTATTGGTTTTCTTTGTCCGATTAATCGATGGGCCGATATTATCAGCTGATACTAGCTTTTTTGCCAATTTGTTCGTATCTGTATTTATAATACAGATAAATTACAATTAAACAAATAAAGAAGAGATGGGAGCAACTCCCTTCAACATGTTATAATTGTCCACCAACAACCTTCCTGTTGGCAACACACATATTTGGAAGGCCACAAACACAAAAGCCTGTTGATCTGAGCTGAGTGGGACGGAAGGCAAATTAGTAAATAAATAACTACACATAACAGATGTTAAGGAAATCTGTTTATGTTTCATGTCTGAAAGAGAAAAAATAGAGGTCAATATATTGGATGTTTAAATCACCAAATATCGGCATTTGTATTGGTCTTTGCACATAATCTTTCCACCAAACAGCAAGCTTATTTTAAAAAAAAATGAAACTGCTTCTGAAAATATGGTTGTACAACTTCCAAAACCAATGGGTCATGTCATGTTGGCTACATCCATATTTCATATACAGTCTATCTGCACAAGTTCTCAATTAACTGCTAGCTACTTTGGCTATACAAAGTGCTAGATTTTCAGTTGAAAACGGACTCCAAAACGGACTACCCAGTCAGCGTGTTCCTACTTAACAACACAAAGCAGTGGGGATGTTTGCAGAGTTTAAATAGTTAAACCTCTGGCTGAATGACAGCCTTTATACACAATGTTTGTGAAAACAAAATTAAGAAATAATTGCTAACTGATTTATATGGAGTTTCATTGCATTTTTATTTTTATTTTTTGAAGTTAACACTGACTTGATTGAGCTGGGTTTGGTTTAGAAAGCGGTTCATATACAGCATCAAAGTGCTTGTGTGGTTTTGTCTGTCATTGGCTTTTAATCGCAGTGAGGCATTCTGGGTCTTTCAACCTTCAAGCACTCCACAAAGTCTTCTCTTTTAGTGGGTAACACAAATAAGCATGGTTGTGTAAAGTTGGTAGCCTGACTAAACTTTAATCAGCACCAGGGGTGCTTAAAGTTTTGATGATGATGCAGTTTGAGCCAGCACGACTGTTGGCTGAAAGGACACATTAAATAGTTTTAATTAGGATCTGTTCCAAGTATGCTCATGTTGGTAATTATCATTTTTGTGTTGGTTTATAGATTTTAAAGCTATTAGCAAATCAACTCACATTTTCTTAAACAGCTGGATCTATCTGTGTCTGTTTCAACAGAAGCACTGAAATTGAAGAGAAATGCTCAGGGTGTGCGCTGCTATATTGTATTATGACTTTATCCCGGAATCTGGGAAGCATTGAAATGTGCAGTAATACATTCTTTCCTTGCTATGCTAACAGGCTGCATGAAATGTCACCAAGGTCCAGTGATGGGCCTTGGTGACGCAGTGACTGTGTGACATTATTTGATCTTAATTCTACATTTATATTATACTAGACTACTAATTAGTAGAATGACTGAAGCTTCATCTTTTATTATAATTCCAGTAATGCTTTCAACCCCTTTTTCAAACTGGGTTTAGCTTCAGGACTTAGTATTCATTATTCATTCAGTATTCATTACCACAGCTTAATTTTTCATGCTGTTGATATTGCCGGTTCCTGCATACAGTTTAACCTGATTACCGCACTGGTGCTTAAAAAGCTTTTGTGGCAAGAAAACTTATTGTCATCTTTCAAAACTGCACCTTTATTGATCACCCATAATCAGAACTCTCTTGCTTATAACTCTTTCCCGCTGGTCTGGAAATAATTTTGCTGTCCAGTTAAATAATTTTTATTGGCGCTAAACTGTGGGCATTCCTGCATTTGCCCAATAAGTGAACAGTCTTTTCTTCATTCGTGTACGATCTTCATTTTTTTTTTCCTATTTCACTGCATTTTTGCAAAAATATCTGCAAACAATTCCAGCTATCAGATGCTGATAGTATCAGGATAGTGAATCCACATAGCATTCACCTGTGAATGCCCATTCTAAAATTAGTTTTGCACCACTCCTCATATAAATTCTGGGGGAAATACCACATGCGTCATTGTTTATGCATTAAGATGACCGGCATTTTATCTGTTTGTGTCAGTTTTTCCAAGCCTCTCCCCACCGCGATACCCTCTCAAACATCCAGACAAAGCTGTGGAGAGGAAATAAGTCCTTGATGTTGGAATGGATTCGATGCTGGCGGGTCTGTGAGATAGTGCAAGCATTCGCAGTGACTTATTTTGAATCAAGGATTGCCTTATAACTGGGTGATAGGAAAAGTTTTATGCTGTGCTAAAGTGGATTGCTTCCTTTGTGAAGTTAATGAATGCAAGGAAAATGGTTTTGGCAGGTTTGTGTGCTGGAGCTTAAAGTCTTATAATTCAAAGTTAGCGTTTCCCGTGTTGGGAATTCACTCTTGTCTGTTTGGAGGGATTCAAGAAGTTCTGTTGTGGAAATATAGTAGTCAGGAGTTTAGTGTGGCTTAACTCTGATGAAGATGTGTAAAATAAATTATGACTCTGAACAGAGTCTATAAAGCACCCAATTTCTGGTGTGTTCTCATTCTGGAACATCTAAAGCATCTGAATGGGTCCTCTGCTGACCCTCTGCTTCTGCTTGACCTTCATGACTCTACAATAATTGTGTTGCAGTCCAAGGCTACCAAGTTCTTCATGAGAAAGAAATGATTCAGAGATGACTCAGCCGTTTTTGTCATGTTGAATGAGATGCCTTGGATTTTAATTGATACGTGCCCAAAGGAGCAATAGCCTGGTTGTTGGTTATCCATCAAACAGGAGAATTTTGTGTGTGTGTGTGTGTGTGTGTCTTTCTGGCACAGCCATCCTGCCAGCAAAACTTAACGTTATGTTTTGCTGGCAGGAGGGTTCAAACTAGAAAGACTGCAGCGTACGCTTTGTCAGATCATAGATATCAGGGATTTTGAGTCATGTGATTGATGTTTTTGGCTGTTGATTTTGTACTTATCTATGCTGGCATGAATGAAGCCAGCGACTCTACAAACACGAATACCTCTGCTTCTTTCTCCCTGAGGCAAATTCTTGCATGCAATCCAATTATCTTGATTCCTTTTTATCATAGAAATATACATAATTGCTGGTAGTACTTTCATACTGCGTGTACTGTAAATAGTCAGACAGACTGCAAGATCATCCCAAAGCGAAAGACTGCACTTTCGCGGGTAGACCGGTTGTGGTTGCACACATTTTCAGCTCGGACACTGTGGTTCCGCAGATGAGTTGTAAATTCAGCTCATCTGTTGTTAATGGCCAACATGGAGACTTTGCTCCGGGAATGTCGCTGATGAATATGTAAAGTTGCGGATTTATCTGTGCAGAGTAATTTCCTGCACAGACATTTTTTCTGGTTACACAACATGTTGCACAATGATTAGTCTTGGATCATGAAATGGGGTCATTCGGTACAGACTGAGGAAGTGCGGCTGAAAGACATGGGAACTATTTCAAAGTGAAACCGGGGTCAGTCATGGTGCCTTCACGTGTTTGTCTTGACCTTTCTGGGTGCTCACATTTCACTCTGTGGGGATAACACTGAGCAAATTTCCAGTGACCATGTAGTGTTAAGCTTATTTAGGATAATTAAAGGAGGTTTCTGTAAGACACTGGCTCATAATCTCATACTACTGTGTTAACAAGGAGTCTGCAAAGTCAGCAACTAAAAGACATTTGAGCCTGGCTTGAAGATGGCGTGGGGAACGACAATTGCGTTACGTTGCACTGATAACAGATGAGTTTCTGCTCGTCTGTGTTCTGAGGTTAGGAGGATGCTAAGTTGCCGTTGACAGGCCGGCTAACTCACACCCTGTAATTAGGGATCAGTAATCGGCTGAGGGGAAGGACACAGCCTGCAAATAGCATCTGCTTTCTGCAAACAGATCCTCGCATCTCCAAAAAATCACAGCGGCTGAACTTGTGGGAATGGGAGGACGCTGCTGCGGAAGATTACAATTTTTAATTCTCTTACACCAGAGGATCATTTTTGTAGTGACAGGATAGGAGGGCTGTTTCTGAATTCTAAAAAAAAACACCCATCAGGATAATCAGTTTTTGAATATCTCTCGGTTAAAATCGGGATCAAGGTGTGATCCCCCCCCACCCCACCCCAACTATTAAAGATGTTGATTCTCTCGGAGCCTGGGACGAGGCCGACTGGCACTAGGTGTTAGATATCTTAGATCGCATTACACCTCAGGGTTTGCTGAGTGGTGGATATCTGACAGAACAGGGCCTCTGGGTTGTTTGCATTTCCCATTTGTTGAGTTTGAATACTGCTTCACAGTAAGGCGGTTTCAGCAACCTCAGTGGGACTTTCTTACAAATCGGTGTTTGTTTTTACTCAGGCATGTGTTAATGGCATCTTGGAGAGAGTCGGAGCGTGTACGTGTGCTTTTATGTACCTGTTGTGGTTTTAAGTGAATGATCTGGTTTAGCCAGTTTCTCACCGTGTCTGTCAATCAAATAGATTTCCCAGCAAGCCTCCTATTTATAAATGAGGATCTGTTGGTTGCCGTTTTCCCAAGAAAAATGCTAACATGCCTCTTCGGCTTTCAGTTGATACTTGGCCAAATTTTCAGTGTTTTTTTTTTGCCAGAACCAAACAGAATCTACAGAGCTGCAATGCTTTCACCACATACTGATGTTTACAACATGACTCGCTTACTTTCAGATCTTATATTTGACCTTCCCCTGAGTTCTCTGCTCTCTTGCTTACAGTGTCTGCACTGACTCTTCCATCTTTTTCGATCTGTGTCCTATTCTTACCGCCACCAATTAGAGATGCACACGGACCCTGGAGTCAGGGCAGAAAAATGCCATTCCCCCCCTCACCAGTGGCTCTTCTCTAACACCGAGCCTTCAACTGTGGTGGTCCTTAGCAGGATTGATGGTGATCTCCTCCATCACTCAGGACATGAATGAGCATAGCTTCAGTGAAAGCGCTGGGTGGAGGAGGAGGAGGATCACATCTCAGACTCAACCACATCATAGTTGGCACAAAGTTGGCTGGCCAGCGATCTTCCTGACACTTCTGCTGCTTTTGTTTCGATTCGGACCGGAGTCAGTTTTACGTCACGGCATGGCACATCGCAGAACGAATGAGACGCAACAAGAGAAAGGAACTCACAGCTGAATAAAATAGAGAGAAAAGAGCTGCGGGAATAAAATTCCCGGTCAATTCGGAACCATCTACGTTCTTGACGTGTGAAGTTTTGAGCCGGTTTGCATTAACGCTGCGACTCTTTTTCAGCTCAGCGACGCCCTGTCGTCATGGACAGCCAAGGAGAATGAGCTGTATTGACGTTCAGCTGCGTTACAGTCTTGTTTCAAGCATCAGCAAGTCCTCAGATTAACCTGAGCTGGTCGGTGCACTGAGTGCATCCGTTTGTGTCTACGCGTGTGAACATTCCTACATTCCCTAGCGTAATTGTGTCCCCAAGTCACTCATCGATAAACACAGAGCTCATTAGATTCAACCTTGAAGGCACAGCCCACAGTGCTTTCTCTCAACATCTTCTTTGTTCCCTCTCAGCTTTGTCTCCTCTCTTTCCTTCCTCTTGTCTTCTTTTCTTACCACTGCCTTTCTCCTTTCCTTTGTCTTCCATTTACCCGTGTTGTCTTCTCCTCATGTTGCTTTTGTATTCTCTGCTTTTGTTCCCCCCCTCCTTCTTTCTCACGTCCCTTTTTTTGAAAAAGAAAAATTAATTAATTTTTTTGTAGTTCATTGTCAAAAAAGTTCAGTCTTTTAGGAGGCGGCTGCTTGCACAATGCACTACACACTCCGATTCACTCGTTATCTGATTTTTATGTGGAGAACACATGAGAGACATTTAAGAGATGATAAGAGATAAAAGGAAAACAGATGACGTCGGATCGATGTCGAGACAAGATAATAAAGTGGCGCAATATGTCCTGAGGTGCTGCAGACTGCATATTCAGTCTATTAGGAGACTGGAGAAATTAGAAGAAAGAGACAGACTTAGTAGTAAAAAAAAAAAAAAAAAGTAAAAAGAGCGGTGGTGTAATAAGCCATGAGACGCGACACATTGTGTGTTGCTCACTGTTTCATTTCTTGTGCGTTCTGTCTTCCAGCTGCTCCTGTGGAGAGATGATCAAACCCATGTGAATGAGCTCTTCCTGTGCTGTACCATTTCACACACAACCCCCCCCCTTTACATCTTGAATATGACTACTTCTCTCTCCACAGACACTTCATTAGTTGCGGGTGGGTGTCCTGAAAGTTAAACATAATGTAATTATGTCTGGCAGATCCCGTTGCCTGTAGAATGCTAACATGGGAAAATCGGAAAATTACAAGGTAGAGAAAGAAGGATGGCACCTTCTGTTTTTGAGATTAAGGATTTCCCTCTTCTTCTTTTTTTTTTTTTTCACACAGAGTTTTAGTGTTTTAAGTCAGGCCTTTTGAGTAGGAAGCCAGGACCTTTGCTGGCAACATATGCATACTTGCACCTACACAAAAATTGTTTCATTTTTAGTTTTTGGATGCTGGACACAAGGAATTTTTCAGTGTTCGTCACTTTTAACAAGGGCAGACTTTCTTAAAACTTCGGTATTCAGGTACAACTACACTGACTAGTAACAATGCAGGAAGTTTAACTTACAATTGATAACATGCTAATGAGTTTTACACAATGACACTAATGGGCTGCTGACAGTTTTTGTGAGCCAAGTGTCTCCGTGAGCCTTTGGCTTGAAATGCTACTTATGCTGCCAAGCAACTAGACAGTGAACAGTGCAGCAGCTGAGTAGCTGCGTGTGTGTTTCCTCTTCCTCACCAAAATCCAGAAGCAGACTGCATTGATCCGGTGTCACATGCTCACACGTGCTTCTCGACATCTCGCGCCGGAATACAGTAAAACTGGATTAAATTCCGTAGCCGTGTCGTGTTGGCTGTTTTTGTCAAACGTGCCGTCTCTGCTGCAGATTTCTCAGATCTTTATGTCAGAATATAACATAATTACATTAGAAATAATGGACATTTTGTATTTTTATTAATTTTTTTACTGTAGCTGTGGAGGAGCAGTGAAAACTGCATGCGCGGCATTAATGCAGTAGCTTCTTAAACCAAGTGTGTGTGCTCAGTAAGCCCTTGTCAGGAATAATGAAGATCAAAATGCACTGCTTGATGTTTACAAAGTACAGTAAATGGGAGCATATTCACTATCACACCACAATGGTCAGCATTGTAGTAGACCAGTGATTACTTACAATACTTAGAAAGATTTAAAAAAAAAAAATGCAGCTGCCTTGCCTGGATATCAACCAATTAGTCTCGATATGGCGGTGACAGGCTGGCGACCTGTCCAGGGTGTACCCCGCCTCTCACCCTTTGCAAACAACAACAAACCCTTCGGAGGTTGTTAATGGACGTGCTGATAGTGTGCATTTTGTTCAGTCTCACTCCTTTTAAGTGTATCGGATAAAAGAGAGGAGCTTAGTCATGTTAAAACCCTGGTGTGGAGCTTTGATCTTTGATGCTCCATTGCGCTAACCTCATCACAGTATGAACGTCCTGCCTTTTGAAGCTACCGCTGCCTTACAATTAAAAAAAAATTTTTTTTTTGACACAACCCATTTTTCGGAACCTCTTACCTCTGTCTGTTTTACCTTAGGTTGAACATCACATCAGATAGTTGGTGCAATTTTAGTGGGGTTTTCACACTGTGTGTGTGTGTGTGTGTTTTCAATAGAAAAAAACAAGCCATTGTTCCTAGCCAGCGAAGTTAACTTTTAACTTTTCAGTCTAGAGCTGTCACACAGGTATGAAGTTCCCATAGTGCTGTTTCAGTGCAACACCCTGCAGATAGCATGCCAGATATGTAACATTTTATTTCGAGGGTCATTTTCCATTTCTCGTGTTCATTCTGTCTATCTGAACTATTGAACGCACCCTCTGTCCTTGATCCGCTTCCTTTCTGCCTTCTCACTTTCACTCCTAGGTCTAACTGATGTTCCCTCTTTTCAGCCTTGAGTGCCTTTCCTCTCTGTTGCCTGCTTCCTGTGCCTTGTCAATGAGTGTTTCCCCAACCTCCATCACTCACTGGGAAATTTTGAGTAGATTTTAAATCTTAAAACATCACCTGTTGTTATAAATCTTTTAAAGTAAAGTAACTAAATTCATAAGTATCGTGCATGTTTCTTCTTCTAGCATTTATTAAACTCATACAAACAAATCTAAATTCTCAGGGGATATATTAATATAAATAGAGTTGTTACTACAATGAAATATGACAAACGCACGCAATTTCCATTTTTCTTTGTTAGTTATGGTCTAGTCAATCACTTTTTATTGACTGCAAATGCATATTGTTAAAGAGCAGAGCTCTGTTTGACAACTGGCAAGACATTAATAGCGTGTACAAGAATACATGAGGCCCAGCTCCTTACAAATCCATAAACACATCTGGATTTTCTTTCTCCTTTTCTCTCTTTAGACAGCTCTTTCATTCTTTGTTAACATCTTCTGTATTTCGGTGCTCCACTTTGCTCTTAACTCTCTGTAGCTCAGGCTTTCAGATGTTGGTGTTTGTGTACTTTGGGTGTTTGCCCCCCAGTAATCCTTTGGAAAGTGCTTTTCATGAGCTGTCTGTGTCTTTGCCCCCTCTCTGTCTCTATGTTTTGTCTTTTTTTGCCTTTACTTTATTGATAAAGCTTCAGAAACTCTGGAGTTCCTTTTGCAGAAATGCAGTTTATTGTGTTAAAGCACTCCAGCTTGGGCTTTGTTTATGTTACCAAGGTTTTTCATGCTCAAAACTGGGCTTTTTTTTTTGGGGGGGGGACTGTACATGTAAGCACAATTACTGAGCACAACTCTGTGCAGTTTCTTGTTATTTCTGACTATTTGCAGAAAAACCCAGACTACCTTGGCAAAACACCATTTATCAAATAATCCCTTATATATGCAGCAATCCCTATAAATCCACTCATATAGTTCATATATAATCCATCACATTGATAGACCATTGATCATATAGTCCATTTAGTTCAAAACAAAATGAAAATTCAGCCCCCAAAGTAATCTAGGGCCTGCATGTTGGTGAGAGATGCTTGAGATAATTTAGATGACAACATTTGTTCTGTAGTATGAAGGAGGATTTGGGCTCATCCAGGTAACTTCTACATTGCAAAGGTGGCTCACATCTTACCAGGGTACATCAACATGGTAGCCTAAGCTGCAGACCTACACTCTATATGTACCATACTTACTGTACATATAAGAAGTGGGACAGCGTGTGGACTGTGGCTGCTTATAACGGACTCCTCCTGACTGAACTTTCAGGACCTCGTTAACACACGGCTTACTTCAGTTGCCTCTGATTTTGAGTGCACCGGCTGGATGTGAAAGAACTATTAGAGAACTCTGTACTGGGTAAACGAGCTAATTTTGTGCCCAGTAATTGCAGTACAGATGTGGCTAGTGCGGCGCGGCGTTTCAATATGTGAGACCAAAGAGCTACCTCTCCCTCCTGCTGGCCTTCACACGCCAGGGATCTTAATGTCTGCTCTACATATGTTCTTGTTGAACCGAGTGAGATGTGGACATACTCAATAAACCGGTCCTTTTTTGGGTGTGAAATCTGAGGTGTGTGCCAGGCTGGTTTATATTCATATTTGCCTGTCTAGAAATCATATGAAAATGCTGACTACATCAGTCGTATTTTACATTCAGAAACTTGATACACACACACACACACACACACACACACACCTACACACACCTACACATGGACTGTCTACACCCTGTTAAACTCTTGTTTCTGTTACTGCTGTAGGTTAATGTGAGCTGCAGTTTGACATGAAAACCCCTGATTTAAACAGTACGCGATAAGTGGCATATAGTGCTGTTTGTTCCACATTTAGATACAAGGCACCTCCTTTTTCAGACACACAAACACAAATCCTGGAAAATACTACTCTCTGTACTCCACATCTGCCGGCTGTGAAAGAGCTGTGTGTGCCGTGACATCTCCACTGCGGGTAGTCTGTTCTCGGTGATTCACCCTGTGCTCTGTGTTTCTCTTGGCTCATGTTGAAGTCCCATCTGGCAAGCACAACCTCTGGTCTTAGAACATAATAAACAAAAGTGTGCCGAAATTATGCTGACTGCTGTTCTATAAGTAGACAAAGAGTGTTCAACAAGTTGTACTGAAACAGCAGACCTTTGTTTGCAGGGAATGCACTGACTTCTGTACCAGAGGTATTTCTTGGCCAGTGCTAGACATTGTTTTAGTAGAAACTTGCAAGCTTTAATCTTTGCTTTACTTGTTGAAAATGACATGGCTTTATTTCAAGTAATTTCCATGCATGAAGCATCTGTCTGTCTGTACCTTGTAGATATGTAAAGAAAATGACCCTCTGACAATGCATAATCAATAATTAGTATTTCACCTCTGCACAAAATGTGACTGCACCTGTTCTCAGTCCAAAACTGAGCAGATGGCCTGCATGCCACATCTCCCCTGGGACTCTGGGCCCTACATGCCTCGTGTTTCATGCCGGTACCAGAACCCACAGTGGGCTGCCCACCCGGGCCTCACATTACGGGGCACATGTTCTATGGCATCATTTTCTCCACAATAGTCACATGTGTCTGTATGGTATTTCCTTACTATAAATAATGTACCAGCAAACGAGCCCATGTAGGCCCACAATGGGTAGGTGTGGGTGAACTGTGGGGCTGTGTTGGGCTGCGTGGGGAGGGCAATACTCATGTATCCCATGTGGACCCCAGGTGGACGTTCCCACAGCAGTTTTGGTCTTTGCGGTTCCTATGTGGGTTTTCTGTGGGCCATCCCACTATGGGTCAGCCACAGAAAACCCTCATTAGGACCCAAAAGGGCAAACCTGTTATGGGCCCCACATGGGCTAGCCTACATGGGCCCCATGTGGGTTTTCTATGGACAGTCCACAGTGGGTTACCCACAAAATTGCTATGGGCCCCATGTGGGCAAGGTTGGCCCACTGTGGGCTTACCCATAGAAAACCCATATAGGGCACTTAGAGGGTAAACCTGCTGGGGGCCCTGTGTGAGTGTGTCCACCTGGGAACGACATGAAGTGTGGGTTTACCCTGGCCACGCAACCTCACGGTTCACCCATCGCCCACAGCTACCCACTATAGGCCTGTGCAGGCATGTTTGCTGGGTAGTGGCATCACCACTCACCTTAAAGAGTGAGTAGTAATGCTAAATCCCTCTTTAATGTTTAAAAACCTGTCGGCATAATTTAACCATTTTTCCATATTTGGTAATTAGCGCTGTTGCCTCACAGCAAGAAGGTCCTGGATTTGAATCCACCATCTGGCCGGGGCCTTTCCGTGTGGAGTTTACATGTTCTCCCTGTGTCTTTGTGGGTTCCCCGGCCTCCTCCCACAGTCCAAAGACATGCAGTAAATGGGGTTAAGTTAATTGCTGATTCTAAATTGCCCATAGGTATGAATGGTTGTCTGTCTCTCTGTGACAGAGTGGTGGTGATGCTAATAACCTATTGTCTCAGCTGAAACTTGCTAGCTGCCCAATCAAGCTACCTGTCTGGCACTCCAGACAGATTGCCAATAAACATGCTAGTAAAAATGTGACTTGCTGATGTGAGCCAAGATTTTAACTGTCTAAGATCGAGCGCAGACTGTGAGCTGTCTACTGTTCACAGTACAGTCCTCACGTGCTGTCTTTCCCACTGGCTGAATAAAAGGTTAGTGTTTATGGTAGTTAAGCTTTTCTCATTGATCAAATGTTGCATGCACACAGCTTCATGAAGCCCTAACCTCCCTAAGATACGTATTTTATGATCATAAGACATAAAACATCATGTTTGAAGGACTTTCTTTAAAAAAAATTCTCAATGTGAGTCAAATGTTCTGTCATTTATTCGTTGGTGAAATCATCACATCAGCAGTTTCAGCTCATGCTGAGCCATGAGGCAGCATGTTTGATCTGTGTGCACACCCAGCCTCCCACCCTGACCTGCTTTTTTATGCAGACCAGATGCTCAGCTTTCCACGTTGTACTTACAAGGGGTGATGGGATGCAGTTGTAGTCCTGGAGGAACGAGGTTTAGGGATAACAAACCCTCTACTCAAGCAAATCACACAGTGAGGAGGACTACAGAGGGTTAGCCAAACAGATAAATCAGAATGAGCAGGTGTCACTTGACTAAATAATGGCTGTGCTTTTGACTTCCAGTTGCGGTAGGATATTTTTTCTGGCACTCTTTCTCTACAACTACAGTACAAGACTCTAAAGAACTGATGGTAGTTTCTGCTCTGGCTAAGAGTACATGTGTACACAGATATGTGGAGGGTTTCTGAGTCCCTAGGCTGCAGAGTTTGCCTCAGCATTTGAAAGGCTGTGTTATCAGCTTGGTCCCTTACTAACCTCTCAACATTAGAGCTGCCAATCTTTTAGTAGAAAGCGGGGAAACTTTAACTGGTAAGCCAAAGTTATTAATGATGCTGTTGACACTTTTTAGTTGCTGCCACGGTGAGGCGTCCATTGCCCGTCTGTCCACAATTCACAAGAAACGTTCCTATAGTTTTGGTCAGAATTTAGTGACACTTGCACACAATGATCACCTAATGATGACTTGTGCTCAAAGGGAAGGTCAAGGGCACATGTGTTGTGTTATGGGTAATAAACTGTGAACTGTGATGGATCATGAGCCGGATGAGCAATCACATCATTGACCTTCTGGTTATTTTGGTTAAAGTATGCTTCTTAGTAATTCATACCAACTGTCTGGACTACAATGTGTGGTTTTTATAATGCTTTTAGAGAAAGAGTCATAGGGTAGTCTTGCCGCTTCATAGGGTAGTTGATATTTAATGAGTAGATTTAGTTTAGTTTAATGTAAAGTTGTTGAGAAAATTGTCAAACTGGGCTCATTTAGACAAGTGTAACTACTGATTATCTTTTTTTGTCTCCTGATTGTTGAGTTTAAGCAACACACTATTTTTAGTGTTACTTAAACCAGCATTCAAACAAAAGATCACCCCTCCTGTTTGTCTGTGTCTCTGCGGGTAGCCAGCCCTCTGTTTCTTGCTGCATCTGGGTGGAGTACAATAAATACTTTCAGAAACAATGTCGTAAAGTTTGATGCACGTTTTGAAATGATCGTGTCTGCAGCTCCCTAAAATTTACACGTGAATATCTTTTATACCTTAATTAGGCAATGACTGTCCTTTGCGGTCATTAAATATAGCCTTTAATTTTTCTATTTCAGTTTTCTGTATCATCCTGGGTACCATGATTTGGATAATTGTTTGCAGCAGACCTCCAGAGTGTTCAGGTCTGCTTGCGCGTGGACGGTGGGGTGTCATATTTCTCTCAGTGTTGTACTCTGCAGGCTGACATCAATAATGCACAGACCTTGGAGGTGACTTTGTCTCAGAGGAATACCAGTGTAAGACTTCCATCAGTATACTAGTTATTTATCCAACTGCAGCCTGCTTCCACGCAGACAGGCTGTATTTAGCAACAGTGCGGGACTGCGATTTTTCTCTTGGAGGCAATTGTTATGCCCTGTTCAGTCTATTTAAATAAGCCAGAACAAATCTGGTGAACTAAACTGAAAAAGAAAATAATTTCTCACCTCCAACGTATAATGACAGCCAGGCAAATTAACTAGCGAGTCGATTAGAGTTAAGGAACGCTTTTTGTAAACACCCAGCGCTTAGCTCTGTATGATTTAACAGTGTCAGCTCCACAGGGAAATTCTGACTAGACAACACGGACTGCAGAGCTGCCAAAAATATCTGCTTATTTGTTTGCATAGGAGGACGTTTACACAGCCTAATAAAAGCGATACAGACCCACATTTGTTCACTCTAATTTGTCAAATCTATCAGTAATCTTAGTATGTTTGGTCATAAAGAACCTCATGTAAGGATTGCATATGCTTTTCATTAGAGCACGTTCTCCAACCGCTGCTTCTTTTTGAGGTGTGTTTAAGCACAGACACACCCATTTCTCAGTCTTGATTACATACAAGGACATGTTGATGGTAAAAAGATATTTGAGTCTGCGGAATAAAAGAAACATACTAAGATATTAGTACTTAGTACCTCTGGAAACCCTTTTTTTTCTCAATTTCACATGGATGGGTAGAAAAGTCCAGCAGCACTACATGTGACTTTAAGTACTATAGTAACAGTATCCTGCTACACTTCTATATCTTTTAGTTTGCATTTGTTTTCCTTCCTTGTGACAGAAACAGTGAAAGTTCTGGGAAAGATAAGTAGCTAAGGAGGTGTGTGTGTGTGTATGCAAGAGAAGCAGAAAGTGTGACAGTGATGTTTATGACTCACTGGGGAGAGCATACAATCTATAAATCACTGCAGTTATTGTGCTACAGAGCCCAAACTGTAAGAGTGGGAGGTTGAGAGGTTGAACCAATGGGTTCATTTAGTGATTTACAGGGAGGTCTGTATCCCAGAGGTCAGAGGTCACAGCCTAATGCCGGTAGGCTTTAAGCTCTTTGGTCAGACACTGAAAGGGTGGAGAATGTGCCATCATCGCTCAATGACTTGCTGAGATTTTGGTTAGAAACATATGTTTCTGCACCATGCTCGTCCCTTTTTGTAAACCTTTCTCTTAAGTGCTGCTAATGCAGTTGTTGATTAATAACTTGCCGGGTGGAGTCTGGTTAATGTGTGTCTGAAGTGTGTAACCAGTGTCCAAAATGTGTTTGACGCACCGGCCGAGGGGAACTTATGGGTCAAAATAAGGCTGAATACAGCTAAAGGTGTTTTACCATCAAAACGTGCTTTGGGTAGCCTTCCCGACTTTACCAGCCTGATGGAAACTTGACCTGTGTCTGCTCACATAAAGACTGCAGGTTTGTTTCATGTGTACAGTTATCTTTGTACAGAACTGTTTGTCTGCCTTATGGTCATAGTCCTCATGTCCACTACCACCATGGAAAGAGCTGTCAAAGGACATCAGAGACAAGACTGCAGACTCGCTAGGGGAGAAGGTGGCAGCTGTTGGTGCGATTATTTAAAAATGGAAGAAATATAAAATGACCATCAGTTTCCCTCAATCTGGAGCTCCATGAAAGATCTTGCTTCATTGGGTGAGGATGATTATATGAATGGTGGTGGATCAGGTGGAAACTACATGGGAGGAGCTTGTTAATGATCTAAAGCTAGATGGGAGCACAGTTACCAAGAACAGCATTGGTAACATGCTATGCTGCAATGTTGCCCTGCTCAAGAAGGCACATGCACAGGCACGTCTTAAGTTTGCCAGTGGCCCAATCCACACAGTCAAGTATGGAGGTGGAAACATTATGGTTTGGGGCTGTTTTTCTGCCACAGAACGACTTGACAGCATTGAGCGGCCAGTGGACGGGCCCATGTATGATAAAATCTTGGACGAGAACCTCCGTCTCTCCAGCTGTTTTTTTTCCCTGGATTTTGGTGGTTATACTGTCTCTCTCCATTAGAAATAAACTTAGAAAATTAGATACGGTTCATTTTTTTGTAAGTGAGGAAATTTACTAATTCAGCAGGGTATCGAATAATTTTTTCCCCCACTGCATCTTTGTTAGGAGAATCAGATATTAGTTCTTACCTGGAAGGCCATCATATGATCTTTTGGCCAGGTCTTCCGTACAGTTTTGTCAGAGCATGCAGTACAGTTGTGAGGGACACACAGAATTAATATGTGCCAGGAAAAAGACTAGAGTGGATGATGTTGCTGCAGAGCGAACTGTGTTTGAACAACACCTGCAAAACTGTGATAAGAGAACACGGTACTGTTCTTCTCCGTGGCTACTCTTCTGGCAGCTGCGTACATACTTGCATCACATCTCACTCACTTTCTCAGTTTACTCAGCAGAGCTTGTTGATGCCATCTCTAGAAGATAAGAAACACGGTCACATTTCATTTGTCCCGTAAACTGCGGCTGTTTGCGGTCTGTGACTCGCAACATCATACTCTACTGCCTTTAAGGGATCTTCCCCAAATACTTAACATTCCCCAGTGCAAAGTAATCTAAAACATCTCCTTTAAAGCCCATGCTATGACTAGTGTTTTTTGTTTGCTTTTTTCCTTTGGAGCTGTGGCATACAGCGGTATTCCACTTTCTAAGCTTATTTGTGTGGCTAACATCAACTGATGGTGATTGACTTAAAAAAAAAGAAGCTCTGAACCCTGTGTGATTTGAATTCGCAACCTTCTGAACTGCAGTTAAATGAGCTATTGTTTTGCTACAAGGTCCTGCTGTTGTCCAGGATATTTGAGACGCCCATCTAGTCAGCGATATTTCTCCGTTGGGAATAACAGCACTCGCAGGAGCTCATGTAGCAATCATAAAACACACAGGCGCTTGCTTCTTTCCCACTCTGCCTCCAGCAAGTTTCCTCCAGGGCACAAGTCTTTGTGTGGTCTTTGACAGGAACAGGCTATCCACTTTAGCACAAAGGCGCAGATCCAGGGGTGAAGGAAGCTATTGTCTGAGCTCATGTCACAAATGTGTGTGGGTGTGGGTACTTGTGACACAGACAACAACAGCCCCTGTGTCCCCCCCACCCCCCCACCCCCACACACGCACACGTTCCACACTGAATCACAGAAGGCGATATCTGATGAGTGTTGGGTGGCGCCGTGTCACTCATTCAATATGTAAATGAACAGATAAAGTGAATAAGAGGGGCACTGGGACTTTCATTGCTCGTACTCTGCTACAGGATTTTCATTATAGTGAAACTGAGTATTGCATTTAATATGCTACATGAAGACAGTTCATGGTTCTCCTTATGATGGAAGCGAAATGTAACTTCCTTTTTCTCGGGTTCTTGACTCTAGTGGCAGTAATTTAGAGACTTATTGAGGAAATATTTAAACATTAAGGGATAACGTTACTCTAATGCAAGTGATGCTTGGCTTGCAGTGTGTTGAAACACCCTTCAGGTGTCATATTTAAGAGTCTTATCTGGCATCTTGTGGTTTCAGTGTGACTTAGAGATCCCATGGACTATCAAAGTATGCACATCATAATCCTAGTTCTGTTATAAATTAATAAAGCACAGTGAAGGGCTTCAGCTTCATTTGTTCATGACTTATGTCTACCCTTCAAACCTTTTGTGTTCAACCTGAGAATGTGCAACACTGGGGAAAAAACCAAACCTCACACTTCCCAAGACACTGATGTAACTATTCCACACAGGACACACAGGTTTCTACAGGTTTTCTGTAATCCTGCCTATTTGCATTTTGCTTTTTGTCGAGGTGCCTGACTCAGATCACGCTAGGGAGAACAGGGGTTGGAGACCACACAAAACCGATATTATTGCGACCGAGTGCAATGAACGTAAAATTTCACTGCCTTTGAAATGGTTGCTTCCAAGACAGGGAGCAGGTCTGCTGCCACTCGCAGTCAGTTACAGTCTTCGAATAGACCTCTTTGTATCAAGACAGAGATAAAATGGCAATAAGGCCTAATCAGTCTGCTATCAGTTTGTGATTGAATGAGGTCAAGTTGGCAATTGCGTGCAATCTGATTGAGATAATACGACAATTAACTTTGATAAATCAGTGAAAATGGCAAATCTGCTGCCAACTGTTGTCTATATGCAGCGAAATTTGCATTAAGGGTTACATACAGTAGGTGCTCAGCAAACCTTACTGTTATGTAATACAACCAGTTGGCAACCAGTTGTGTGAAGTCCCCTATTGCAAAGAGACGCATCGCAGACGGGCTGTGCTCGTCGGCACAGACTGACTTAGATTGATTACAACATGTTGGCAATCCTGTCAGTGCCTCGGTACCTTTTAAATAAGCTTTGGTCCAGAGAAGGTGGCAGTGTTTCTGGATCATATTCACCAATGGCTTCTTCTTTGCGTGACAGAGCTTTAACCTGCATTTGGGGATGGTACGGTGAACTGTGTTCGCAGACAGTGGTTTCTGGAAGTGTTCCTGAGCACAGGCAGTGGTTTCCATGACAGAATCATGCCTGTTTTTAATGCAGTAATTTTTGCCTTTTCTCTCAACATTCTCAGACTCTTGTGGTGATGTTATGATACTGATACTGAAGTGTTTACAATTGCAGTGAGGAACATTATGCTGTAACTGTTTCACAATTTGTAGACACATTTTTTTTTTTTGCATGTTACTGACCTGTTGCCGGGTAACTTAATTAGTTCCAAAAAAGCAGGTACAGAGATTCTGTCTGTTTGTGCAAGGAAATTTTAAAATCGGGAGTTGCAGAATTTTTGGCCACTGAAACTTTTTTGCCAAACAGTCTTTTCACTCACTTGAATTAGGTTCTCTAAGTTGCAGTTTTGTCCAAGTACATAAAACGATGTACTGAAAAATCTATAATGTAATGTAGTAGTGTCACATCATGCTAGAGCGAGTCTGGGATAACATGCCGATTTAGTTGCAGAGAACATGGTAACAAAATGAGCTGACATTGACTGCTGAGTGTGCTGACAGTTTATCAGCTCTACGCCTGTCCTCCCTAGCTGTTATTACTGTACACGGCGTATATACAAACTGCTCTCACACAGTGCGCTCTTTGTCGGAGGGACCGGCTCCTTCTCTGTTTCTCTTCAGTCCGAGTGTGCCGCTCTCTGGTTTAAAATCTGATTGAGCCCATATGTGTTTAACTGGGATACACACAATAAAACTGCTTTGCTTAAGTACATAGTGGACTGCTATTGGTTCACTCACAGAACATCCGTGATGGCAAGCATGCACTGCATAGTAGTAACTGTTTGTTTTTTTCCATTGGAGGTAATTAGAGCGCACAGAATATCTTAAGGACATGTGATGGTGTTTGAGAGAAGCCTCGTGAAAAGCTCAGTTGTGTGACAGATGATTGACATTGTCAGGCAGGAAGAATACGTCAGTGCTACGCTCAAGTTGCTAATGTGGTGCTGTACATTCTCAGCAGTGGCCCAGGACTGCAGGGTGAAAGAAGACAAGTAATACTAAGAAGTAGGTTAAACAGGGGATTGGACCATTTTGATGGTTATATGTATCCAACACACACACACACACACACACACACACACACACACACACACACGAACACACACAAAAGATGTTGGCATCTACTGAGATCTCAGTATTCACACCAGAAAACACAAAATCCAACCTTTGTGTAGTTTTTCACTCTAATAGAGCCACTGATGTGAGGCTTCACTGTAACTGTGAGTCAGATCTACTCATTTTTTTCCCCCTTACTTCTTCAGTGTATTTTTTGGGGATTAAGTTGTGTAGCTGAGCTTCCCTCAGAATTATATTCATTCCTCGTAATCCATCTGAGGAACAAGTCTGGATCAGGACATGCAGCATGACAGCATTTCAACTTTTTTTTATTTCTCTAATGCAAACAGCCAGTTTGTGTTGTGTAATCGCTTTCGGCTTTCCTGCAGATCAACACAATCCACATGCACATTTCTATTTACTTTCATACATTTCTGTGACGGTTGCAACTGATTTTTTATTATAGTGGTCATTAATGACATAGTAACTACCTTCTGAAGTCATCTGTGTTTTTCACATATTTTTTGTCTTGTCATTCTGAAGCAAGTAGATGAACTCACATCTTTTCCCTCTTAATAACCTCAAAAGGAAGGAAAAATACCACACAGTCATTCCCCTCGTGACCATTGGACCATTTTCCCTGGTGTACCACAGTGGAGCTCAGTACAACAAGGACGTGCATGAAGGCATTTAACCACAGTCGTGAAGACAGCTCAGTGTGGAGGGAATGCATAAGGAGGAAGCAGGGAGAAGAAAACAGAGTGAGAACAAAATCCAGACAAAAGAGTGAGAACATTCCTTCATAACATTTTGAAGGACTAAGGACGGTCACTGAGCTTTACCCTCCTGTCTGGCTGGGCCATCATGCTTCAGTGCCTGTAGGCTATGAACTGGGCAAAGCCAAACTATGGGAGAGTAGCATGGATCGAAGAAGGCAAATGAAGCTTTTCATTTCAAAGTAATAGAGCTAAACCAAATAGCAGCATTCATGCCATGTGCAGCTTGTTTCCGTGTCAAACTACTGTTCTGCACAGAGTAGAATGAAGTAAATGTTGAATGAGTTTTAAAAAAAAATAGATTCTTAAACTAGTTCTGGTTGAATAGAAAGATGAAAGAACGCATTTTCTAATGGCGCATTTTGTGAAAAAAAGTTATAAAGGTATAGTGTGAGAGTTTTTACTTTGGGGTGAAATAATAAACTTAAAGCGTCTCAAATGGAAGCATTAAACTTTTGTTTTCGGCCAGCTTGAAAACATTTAGCCCCTATTCCCAACTTGACTGCTTCTGTAATTTCTGCACCATAATCCATGCTTTATATCCTGTAATAATTTGCTCTCTGATGCTGTGAACAGTGCAGGAGAAGTGGAGTCTTTGATCATAATAAGGCATAATTTGAGTTAAACCAAGAAGACTTATAAATATAAACTGAGCTGTTTTACTTGGTTGCATTTTGTGTGCATAATTTATATTGATACGCTGCAAAAAAAAGTTTAAAACAAAAAGGCGAAAAGGGCAGTTTTTCATCGTTGACTGAGAAGAGGGTAAATGAGCACTCTCACCCAATCACGTGTATTCTCTTTTCTGCCTCAACATGGAAAATTATTTGAGCCATATGCTTACTTTGCAGGCCATCCAGCAGGGGATTATAATATTTCAAAACTGCTATCACGATGTCAATCCATAACTATGTCAGAGCCTCTGTGTGCCAGCTGACTGGATCATGATATGAACCACATGGCGATTAGATCAGCTGATTCCTAAGGAGCTGCAAGCTTCTAATTCATTTGGCTTGGCAATCCTATCATAATATATGGCTTTACGTACAGAATGCTACAAATCATGAGTCGGTATGGTGCAAATGCAGCTGATCTCATTACATAACTAATACTTTGACTCCTCCCCCCCCCTCTCCTAGGACCCCAGCTACTGGGTTCAGGTGAACAGGTTGGAACATGATGGTGGCATTTTGGACCAGGATGATATGCTGTGCGATGTGGTGGATGACAAAGATAGGGTGAGTCGAAGTCTGTGCGACATTGTGAGAAAGAATGTGTTTGCATAAATTACTGCGAATCTTCTTTGTTTACTGCGCCGTCCTGCTGTCCTACCTCTTCTCATTTTTCATTCAACTTTTCCTTGTTGGGAGCAAAAAAAAAATGTCTGAACTCTCAGAATTTTGTGCATAAAGCCTTGGCCACACTACAAAGGCTTCACTGACATGTGCTTATGATTACACCTGTCTGCTTTTGCTGTCATCGTTCCTAAAACATTGCAGTGCAGTAGACCGCTGCACCACCGCGTTCTCTGTTTAATCATTTCAGCCTGTTGGCAGAACTCTGCAGCGTTCATATTTGTGCTTAGTCCACTGTTTTACATTCAAGGCTCCACTTTGTGTGTAAGGATGTGTGTGTTTCTGTGTTTACCAATATGAGACTGTGTGGGCGAAATCTATGTCAAAGGCTTTGTGACATCACACTACCCACCCCACCCACCAGACAAATGTAAACGATTACCCACAGTCCCACTGCCTCCTTCCCATGGGAACAGTGCCGGCTACACCTTAGTCACCGGCTGCTTGGCTTTAATGTTGTCAGTGTGCCATAAATATGGTTCAAATGAGTATTTTTTTTTTCAGCTGCTTTTAAGGTCATTTTAATTATTAATTAAAATGATATTGCAAGCAGTTGAACATGGTTAGTAACTCAAAATCATTTGAAGTAAAATCCAATTCAACAGCTGTGTTAGTCACCTACTGTTGCTCACTGTAGTCTATCGTGGTGCAGGATGCATACGTGCATGAGTAATCTGATATTCATATCTTTCCAAAGATGCCTAACACCAAAGCTAAGAGGGCTGTCACACAGCAGCATAGCTCTCTATGAGGCTGTGAATCATCCAGGTATCAATTGAAAGTGTAATCTTTAACTCCCATCTGCTTGCTTTCAGTATCTGATATCTTGGAGCCACTGCTATCACTGAAATCCGATACTCTATCCTTCTCAGCAACGCTGTGTCTTTTGTCCCTCTGCTTCATGGTAAATGGGAGATTTCCCACAGCTGATGCTGAGATATTGAGCAATTCAGGAAGCTAGTTGATTTAGTTGTTGTGGTCTTTTTGATGCACGCATGCTTTTTTGGTCTTGTGTGGACATTCGTGCGTGGATGAGACATGGTGTGTTTGAAACCGATACACACGTCTATACACCTGACAGTGACTTTGTGGTGGGTGCCATGGTTACACATCAGGTGGGATCAGTGGGGAGAGCAGCTGTATTACACCTGCTGCCCGGAACACTGATTTCTCCTTCCTTCTTTGTTAGCTAACTCTACATCTTCTGTGGTCTTTGGTAGGAAAAACTCAAAGAAAGGAGAAACTAATGTGGCAGTTATAGCAACCAATCGACTTGACTGTATACATACTGTATGCATTTTCTACTTTTCAAAACCTTCAGTTTGTTCTGATTCTGTGAGTCCTGCTCCCCCTGGTGGATGTGTGGGATAACTACCTTATCACTGATGGCAGAATTGAGAATTTAGAGAATAATAAAATTCATTAACATGACAGCATTTTTTTTTTTATGTAACTGTCAGCAGTCAGTTTTATAGTGACTTTCTACAGGTTAGCCTGTAGCCCTGGAGTCTGCTCTATACCTGTATTAGACTTTCAGCCTACAAAGTAAACAGTGACTCTCCAGTCACAAGACCAACATACTGTAGTAATACTCTGCTGATAGTTTCTAAATGACAGCATACAGTGTCAGAAAGTCAGGTGGCAGTGGGCTGGAACAGCCAACTGCAAACTGGTGGAACGGCTCTCAGTTTGAATGACTTTATCTCAGTGTGTGGGTGTTTGCTTCTTTGTATGTGTGTGTGCGCAGCTGTAGAAGTAAATCCAGTCTGTCCAGTTCTTTCCGTCATCTGCTGCCCTCCCTCTCTTACTGACTAACCTACTAATAAGCCCATTTAACCTAGTAATGACAGCACATTCTTGCAGGGCAGTGAAAAGCGTGTGTTGTACAAACAATTTTTTTTTGTTCCAGCTCCCTACAACTCCCCTTCTTTCTTTCTTTTTACACTCTGACATGTCAGATTTGTACAGTTCAGACAGGAACTATTAGTCAGGAATTTGGGAAACGTCACAAATGCAACCTGCAGCCTTTACAAACACCATCCTGTCCATGTCAGTCTGTGCATATTCAGGTGAATAGCACACATGATTGTTCTTTAATTCATTTTTGACACATTTCTCTTATTACTCTATCCAATTAGGTTGGTATATCTTTGGTGCATGCGCTGGTTCAAAGTGTGGTGTTAAAACTGAGTTTAAATGACATTAATTCACCTGTAAGCCAAACTTTTAATAAGAAGTTCAATTCTCAAAGGCATGCAATAATATTCAAGTCTATAAACCAACCACACTGGTAGATCATACATCCATACAAACCTCTTTACTGATTACCACTGTTTGCTTTTTTCTCAAGAGAAATGGACTTCACTCCTCTCTAACAAAACAGCAGACTGAAGCTCCTTACTTTCTGCATATTTGCTTCTGATGGTCTCTTAAGAACAGCAGACAATATTAAAATATCAAAACAGCAGCGATTATATTCATGTTTATCTTAAATAAATCAAGGCCAGTCAAAATGTTCTGCCTTGTCATAATAATTAGAATGGATATATGTATTAAGTTTTTCAGTTCAATTCAGTTTTATTTATATTTTGCCAAATCACAACAAACTGTTGCCTCAAGGTGCATTATACTGTAAGGTAAAGACCCTACAATAATTACAGAGAAAACCCAACAATCAAATGACCCTCTATGAGCAAGTACTTGGTGACAGTAGGAAGGAAAAACTCCCTTTTAACAGGAAGAAACCTCCAGCAGAACCAGGCTCAGGGAGAGGCAGCCATCTACCACGTCCAGTTAGGGATGAGAGGAGAGAGACAGGACAAAGTACATAGTGTGGAAGAGAGCCAGAGATTAATAATAACTGATTACAACCTCAACACCCCCACCCAGCAGCCTAGGCCTACAGCAGCATAACTAAGGGAGGGTTCAGGGTCACCTGATTCAGCCCTAACTACAATCTTTATTATAAAGGAAAGTTTTATGCCCAATCTTAAAAATAGAGAGGGTGTCTGTCTCCAAAATCCAAGCTGGGAGCTGGTTCCACAGAAGAGGGGCCTGAAAGCTGAAGGCTCTGCCTCCCATTCTACTCTTAACTATCCTAGGAACCACAAGTAAGCCAGCAGTCTGAGAGTGAAGTGCTCTATTGGGGTGATACGGTACTATGAGGTCTTTGAGATAAGTTGGGGCCTGATTATTCAAGACCTTGTATATGAGAACGATTTTAAATTCAGTTCTGGATGTAACAGGGAGCCAATGAAGAGAAGCCAATATGGGAGAAATATGCTGTCTTTCTAGTCCCTGTCAGCACTCCAGCTACTATGAAAGGGTTACTCATAGAGTTGGTGTAAGGGATGATTTATTTAATGAAGTATGCAGTCAATTCATTGTGCAGCGGAGGTATATAAAAGATCGACGGCTTTAACACAATTTGTCTTGTGTGAATGTGCCGGATGTTTAGATGTTTAAATGCTTTAGACCTCTTAAACCTTCTTTATTCCTCATCACCTTGTTCTTTTTTTTTTTATCTCATTACATTTCAATTTTTGTTGCTTTTTTATTAAAAAAAGATTAGAGTGTATTATATATCATACATATAATTCTATTGTTTCAAATGATAGAACTGCATCTGTGCATGCTTCTATGGGAATTTCAATGAATGTGTGACTAAAGCATGGATGATCTCACTTATTTCAAGTTTCGGTGCCTCTGCCGTTAGCAGCACGTCACGTCCTCCCAACAGTGGAGGTTCTTTGTGTGTGTGTGTGTGTGTGTGAGAGATGTCTGGCTCAGGTTCAGCAGTCAGATTATCATGCTGTGATTCATGTGCAGTCATAGAGCTGCATGTTGTAGCCTGCCTGTCTCTGCTCCACAGATCTCCACACTGATGAACAGCTTCCCTTTCACACGCATGAGGAATATGAGTGTATTTGTACAGTTGGGTTGTTTTTAGTTTTGTGTTGCACACATGACCCTGTTGCGGTGCTAGCTTTGTTTCTGGCTTGAAACCGAGTTTCGTGCCTTCATTTCTTCCTTTAAAGATCACTCTGATACAACGATGATGACTTGTTGGGGTTATTTGCTCAGATTTCAAATGTTATTAAAATGGATCTTTTATTAATACTTCCTCTTTTCAAAATGCTAAATTGGGCTACAATATGCCAGTCAGTAATTTCCTAGCAATATCACTTGCAATTTTGTCTATTACTAATAATCTATTGCAGGTAACATATCGATGAACCATTTGAGCAGCTGCCACACTGGCTCTCTGGTGCAAACTGCCACCACCTGACTGAAGGGTAATATGAGAAGTAGGTTAGCAGATACAAAGCTCACTTACTTTGATTTTTTTCACCTGAGACAAATTGGATCAGGAGATGCAAAACAAGCACAAGAAATGCATGAAATGTGATGTCGCACAGGACATTTTCTTGGCACACTTTGGTCCTAAGAATCCTATCCCCAATCGAGCATTCTTTAAACACCACAGCCTACCTGAATATTGTCGCTGAGCATGTCCAACTCTTCCTGACCCCAGTGTACCCATCTTGTGATGGTTTCTAGAACATGGCACTGAGTTCACTGCACCCAAATAGCCTCCACAGTCATCAGATCTCAATCCAATAAAGCACCTTGGACTGAGATCGTGGATGTGCATCTGTGTGACGCTGTTGTGTCAGTATGGACACATTCTGAAGAATGTTTCCAGCAAAAGGAGCTCTGAAGGTAAAAGGGAGTCCAACAAAGTGCTAGCAAAGTGTACCCAATGGAGTAGCTGGTGAATGTGTGTTATGCTGATACATAATAGTTAGTGAAGAACGTTCAGTTAAGTCATTCAAATTTAGCTTGTCATCAGCAGGGCTGAATTAGGGTCATGGTAAGAAGTAATAACACAAACACAAACAAAGTCAGTCAAGTGTTGGAGAAGAGTGGGTAAACTTTGATGTGGCTCTGCCTCAGGGGAATCTCTGAAAAATGAACTCTGTGTGGAGGAAAACCTCTGGTAGGCATCAAATAGCTGGAAATAGCTGCGATACAGACACTTCACGCGTGCACCAGATGTCAGTGTGGCAATTAGAAAGGCTACTGGTTAGAAGATGGCCTTAAGAAAGAAATTCACAATATGTGCCTAATGAGATTTGTTCATAAAAGCAGGAAATGTCTGCGATATGGCCAATTAAATGAAATTAGATTGAACTTAAATGCTCATTACAGGGAAATCAGTCGACTACATTAGCTATTATAGTGCTGTATTATCTGTCAAAATTGTCGCACTAGACAAACTTATTGTCTGATTACTGACACAGTACTTTGAGCTAAATTGTGATGAAATGAGTTGCATTAGAAGACGAGAGCGTATGAAACATGGAGCTACATGCGCCGCTGTTGTGCTGAAAGGCAAATCCAGTCTAATGGTTCACGTCTCATGGGGAACCTGAAGCTGCAACTTGACTGTGGTGTGAGAAAGATGCTTACTTGGGAGACTCAGGTTCAATATGAACCCACTCATGTCTGCTCCCGCATCCCTGTTTATTACCTGCAGGGCTTCAATTTTCCAGGATTAACCCTCGACTTGAGCCCGAGCAAACATGACAGCTTACTCGGTGTGCAAGTTGTGCATATTTTGTCTAAAGGTAGCTTGACGGTAATTTGAAGGGCGTGTTCCCTCCGTTGCTCCAAGGCTGGTTCTTCCTCATTAACAGAGGTGAGACCAAGTGTGCCTGTCCCTGGGCTTAATGAGTGCAGGGGTGTAGGGTGACTCCTTAGGTCATTAACAGGAAAAGCTCATTATAGCGGAAGTACCTGAATCAGCAGTGTAGTGTATTGTGTTTTACAGCAGGTGCATGCAGATGTGGAGCTGCAGCTTGACAGATATTGCAATGACATTTGTGAACCACAAAGGGGCACTCAAGCCTAGGCGATGGGAGTTCTCACTCTTCTCTGAGTCCTGCCTGCTGCACAGAATGGATACTGGCCTCAGAGTGACAGACACATGGCATCGCCTAAAAGAAAAGAGGTGCAGCAGAATTTGTCCAGACTAAGTGCTTTATTCTTTTGTGCTAATGTGTCCTGTTTATAATGAGTATCACATCCATGGCCTCTGTGGTTGAGCCCCTTGGACAACTGGCATTTTCTTGGCCCCTGAAGTTGGCATTGCCATGGCAACGGCAGCCGAGTGCCAAGTGGGCACCTGTGCTGGGTCGAGATCAAGCTGTGAGTGAAATTAGCCAAGGCTAAAGCAGGGTCCCAGCAGCTTCCCCTGGTACCAGAACACTGCCGGGGGAAATCAAAGACTAATTACTCTGTTTGTGTGTGTGTGTGTGTTTGTGTGACAGAATGAATTAAAACTGGTCTTTTGGCACACATTGAAGACTATGGTTGGACTCTCTGTCTCTCCGAGTGTCCAGATTTGCACTAAAGATGCTCTAAACTGCATTTATTCTGTTCTTTCCCGAACATATTTATTCTCCCTGTTGTTATGGTTAATTTGAATTGTGCAGTCCTTCCTGAAAGATTTAAAAATCCACTGAACCCAGTTGGATTTTTTGCAGTTTAGGATGATAAAGTTTTCTTCATCACTCCATGAAGAGTAGAGGCTGAATAGGTAAAAGTGCATGCATGTTTTCGCAGTGCTAATGTAATGACTCCATAGAAATTGCAACGATCAGTCTGGTAGTTTTAGTTACAACGTGTGCCCTGTTTATTTATTTCCTGTGATATGTGCTGAGGTAATCACTGCATGTGTCATCAGTGAGTTGGAACACTGATGCTGCCCCCTTGTGGCGCAACAGACTATGATCATCTGGTAAAAAAAAAAAAAAAAAATCTGTCAGTTTGCAAAACATTTAGCTGCTCACTTTTGTTTCCAATTTTTAGCTGAACAACATCCACCACCTCAGCCCACAGAGCACGATGGTGCGCCCGACTGAAAGATGTAGAAATGTGTAGAATGTATGGAGCTATCACAGTTTCTCTAGTTCTGTGAACCACCAGGACCTGTTTCTATTAAACTGACACATATCTCCACAGTGATGCTAAGATTAGGTCAAATCTTACATGTGATTATATACTTCATTTTTAAAATGTGTTACTACTACTATTAATGAGATCAGCTCCCATAAACTCACCTGTCTCCTGGCTAGAGGAAAGTCTAAATGTCTGCTCCTCGCGTAGAGACCGTGGAGGAACAATCAAGACAAAGTGAGACATCGCATTCACACACAGAAGTCACACACGGAAATAGTCCCACGTACCCACACATGCGTCTTGACAGACTCACGCCCTGCCGCAGTCAGCTGTAATTAGCCTGTAAGGACCCAAGTCAGCTCTGCGTCTCGAAAGGCTCAGCGTGCTGGCGGATTTTATCCTCACCCCCAGTGCTCTGCTCAGAGGCTTGTGGGCGGCAGCGAGCGGGTTTTTCATTTCATTGTCCTCCGGGGCTTTGGCTTTATTGTCTGTTCCTGCTTGTTTATTTGCTTCCTAGTTTTTAAACTCCACTTAACTCGGGAAAGATTTGTTGAGTGCTGCTGTCATTTTTCAGCAACTCCCTCCATCTCAGTTATGTGCTTATGCTCCCTCACGGTGGTGAGATGCCCAGGGAAACCACGGTCTTTGGGCTTTTTCTGTTAGCAGCTCGGTGCGCTGTTGGTCAGCCTGATTTTCTGCGTGACATTCGAGACAAACACTTGATGTTTGGACTGCATGTAATATATATTTGCACGCAAAAAGGGATTCAGAGTGAGTAAGCTCTCTGTGCGTCCACAGAAACCAGCAGGTTCACCCGTCTCTTCTGTAGCGAGAAGACTGTTTACTACGCAAACCTTTTATATGTTTTTATTGCTCGTTTTGTTATGATTAAAGAGCTGCACTGTGTCCTTATTTTCCGACAAGCTCCTCTAGATGAATGATTACAAGAAACTTGAGCTTTGTGTTTTTAGGAAGGGCAGCTTTTTTCTGCCTGTTTTCTATTTGTTTAGCACGGCATAGGAGACGATCCAGAGCCGTTCTTTGTTTTCAGTGTAATGGAAGACGTGTTTGATACACTGTAAGTATCATCACTGCTGTGTATTTTGGCCTCTTGTGAGTCCATGTGGACCAGCTGTCTAAAACGTGCTGATTGTTTTCAGTAAAGTAATGCTATAAACTGGAAATTGGTCTCGCATCTGTTCAAAATCACAGTAGTGCCCGGCCCAGGTTGTCCTATAAAGTGTAATGCAGTTCACAATAGGAATCTACAGAATAAGAGGTGTTAGAAAATAAAGGAAAAACCTCATTAAGTGTCTTGGCACAGCATTGAGCTCCAGCTTGAGGGGAACAGCTTCAGTGCTCCATACCATGGATCCTCCCAGTCTCAGGAACTCTCCTGGAGGAACGGTACATTTAAAAAAAAATAAAAAAAAAAAATCCCTAATTTGGTGTTTTGATGATGGTACTCGAGAGAGCTGTCTGCCGTGTCGAATACAATTCGCATCACTGTCATACTCATCAAACCATTCACTGCTTCTGCCTTTATGGCCGGAGGCATTTTCATCCTGGAAGAAACCGCTCCCGTAAGTACGGAAGCTTGTTTCCGCCAGCTTCCATGCATAAGCGCAGAAACGTTTCTTTGAAAGATAAAGGTTGCCATTGATTTGCAGTGACCCCTCTCTCCGAGGGGACAAAAGAAGGCGAAAACAAGTCCCCGCACAGAGCCACAGGATCCACTGTAGGCGTCGGCGGTTCGGGTTTTCCATTTCGCTTTGTCATCGGTCTGTTCAGTAATATTCTGGAAGTTGGAGAGAGAATGCCACTCCATGCCACTTGGTGTCCGTGGTACCAAGCCCTGAATATCCTGTCTAAACCATTTTGTATTGATGGGGAACACAGGCTGTGTTGTGGTTATGGTTAAACAACTGCACAAGAGCCTTCTGAATCTGCTGAACCTGCTACTTTAGACCTGCTGAGCCACCAGTATGGATAACATTAGTCCATTCTTGTTGACAAAAGTAGAGCTTCAGCTGTATAGCATATGCAGTATGACATACACAGCCCTGTGCCTGGGGTAACAATGTTATTGCTCCATATTGCAAAGCAGCAGGCAAAAACTCCATCTTCCGCAGTGGGTTTGTCTAAAACTGGTGGAATTGGGTCATGTCACAGAGTCTGTCTTTCAGCTCCGAGGAAATCCAGCTAGTCATGTAGGTGCCTTTGATTTCTCCTACATGACAGCTCACCCCGAGGAACAAACCTCTGCCAATGCACCAAATTACTCCTGACATGGCGTCTGCCTGCCCGAATACTGTCTGGAAATGCCGGGCTGTTTAACCAAAGCCGTGGATAGGCAGTGCCAAACCAGCCTCTACTCTTGAACACCCCTGTGTAGAAAAACAATACTCCACATACACACATACGCGCTCGCATCCTTGAGCTGTGTATAGTCGTGTGTCATGCAGGAGGATGTTGGTTCTGGTTGACAGCTGTCAGGGCTGCTTTGCTTCCAGTGTCTGGATACTTTGCCAAACAAGCCTATTATCTACAGCGGTGGAGTCCTGTGAAGGGGCCAGGCATTGCCCCAGGGGGCTGATTTGGGTCAGGTGCCACGAGACAGGCCCTAAACAGAGGTGACAGATAGAGCCCCCCCGCCTACTGGGATCCTGCAGGCCTCTCAAAGCCCCCCGGAGAGCTGTTTCCAGGAGCGCTAACATGACAAAGGAGTCAATTTCCTCTTTTATGTGGCGAATGCTGCACCCGCAAAGCCCTCTGGCACCAGCCAGCGTAAGATATTGGTTTGGTTTCTTTACTTTTATTTTATTTTTTTTAAATCTTTATTGTCTCATTATGTGGCTGTTGTGAGTTTGGTACCATTTCAGAGAAAAGCATCTTCTCCTCGTGTGAGTCATCTCCCCCTCGCCTCATGGGGGCAACAGTGCATTCTTCATGGGGCTCTATAGACTCTGATTGCCAGCTTGGAAATTACTTATCCAAAGTCAGAACAAGTTCAACAGAAACCACAATCTTAAACAGAAAACTTCAATCTACCATCAATTGCTTATTTTGAATATAGACCCATTTCCCTCTCACCCCACTGCCTCTCAGCTCCTTGTTAAATCGTGCGCGTCTCCTCTGCATGACAAGTGAGCTTCTGTAGCTTTTGTCTCAAGAGTCTCCAGACCGTGAGTGGCTGTTTTCAACACTTGACTACTTCTCTTCAGAACCATATATAATTACCCTCACAGATCCAAAGTCACACCAAGGTTGTGTCTGAAAATTGGCTCTCAAATAAACTATGGAACACTCTGTTTTTTTAAAAATGTTAATTTATTACAGGGTATATGACATATAGCAGGCTACTTGGGATTTTGAGCGCTGTGTGGATTTAAATATTGCAGTAATTAGTATAAATATGAGTATGGTCCAGGGGCTAATAGAAGAGGGAAGGAATGGTAAAGCACATCTGCATACACAAGAGCTGTAACCCTGAACCGCCCAAAACAGAAACTTATATTAGCATACTTGATGTATCTGAAGGAAAAAAAGGAACTTGAGTAAAAGATGGAAAAATATACAGTCAAAACAAGGTAGGAAGAGAGATACATCAAGCAAAATAGACACAATAAACAAAGGGAGAGATGAGAAAAGCATCCAGAGGGAAAGATGCTAAAAAGTGTGGCGTGGCAGAGAGCAGGCATCACCACAAGCTAAGCTGAGTCTGGCGTCGGCGGTTGGCACTGTACCGAGCTGAAGTTGACACTGGCACCAAGACGGATGGAGGCGATGCCAGGGCCGGGAAGCTAAGCCCGGTTTGGAGAGCTTTAGACAGGCATATTGTAGCAGAGAGAGAACTGAATCCCCTCTAACACCATGGCTGTGCGCTCTCATCGCTTCTCTTCTCATGAGAAAAGGCTAAAGACCTCTTCAGATTATGTCCTGTTCTGCTAAAATACTGAAGGCTTACAGGCATGCTGCAATGCTATGTGCTTTTTCCCCCTGCCCAGCTGCCGGTCAAGGGGATTTGTCTCTTCACTGTCTCTGTTGTCAGAGAGCTTTTAATGTCATTAGTTAATAAAAATTGATTCAAGTAGTAATTGCATTGTTTAAAAGTATCGGCACTATCCTAATCTTTCCACGGTTTATTTGGCTTCTTTCATGAATCCTAAAAAAACAACAACAACAACAAAATTGATGCTAAAATAAGAATTAGTTGATCAGGTTTAGTAAGTTTTTATTTTGTCAGCAAGAGCTGCGCGCAGGAGGCACCTCACCCTTAACACAAGGCCAGTGACTGAAATTTGAAAAAGCATAAATAACCTTCAGCTGGGACATAAGTGAATCTCTTTATAAAATTCTTGACTTGCTCCAGGTAGCAACTCAAAGGGCTCTGTCTGGGTTCCTGGGAAAGATGGTGGTGCGTGGGCATTTTGTTACTGTTTTATTAACAATCATCGTCGCCATATTTGTGAAAAGAAAGCTGGCGACACTTGTTCTTCTATTTAAAAGTCTGTTCATGTCACCAAAACTTGTTAGACCCAGAGCCAGTTCTCACCTCCCTGGGGCCCTAAGCAAGTCTGCAAGCCATGAAAACCATTTGCCACGGGGCTGGTTGTGGCTCACAAGATAAAGCTGATCATTCTGGCTCAGTTTTTTAAATTTTTCTTTTTTTTTTTTGAGCTGCTATTTATAAATAATGTAGCCCAACTAATAGATGTATTTCATCCTTATTTTTGTCGGGCACATCAGTTAGCAAAGTCACAGATGAAACTGGCAAGCAAGCATGACACAGACCATGAAAATGCACTGTCCAGATTGGTTAGCCTGAGGGTCAGACTGCAAAAAGACACGCTGCACCTTAACATTGATGTTAGCTTGCAGAAATTAAACCTGGAAAGGAAGGAACTCTAGTTTAACACGAAGGTGCTGCTGCTAAGCCTTTTCTTTAGTAGAGAAAATCCAAAACCTTAATAAGTTTGTTTGGATCAGCCGCCAAACAAGACAAGAACAGACTGCAACGGACGCTGAGGTCCACAGAAAATTTTTTTTACTGGTGTTGACTTGCCCTCAATTCAGGATTTGTACGAATCCAGAATCAGGAAACTGCAGACCCATCACACCCTGGATACAAGCTGTTCCAGCTCCTCCCCTGTGGTAGGCGCTGCAGAGCATTGTATGCCAAAACAAGACACCAAGGCATCAGGACAGCTGTACAATTTCTTTCCGCATTTAGAACACTCACATAGTGCCTGTACTTAAACAGCCATCATTCCTATATAGTCTATATAGTCAAGTCCTCATGTTTATACTGGATATATAGTAACAAGTTATCAGTCCCTCATTTATTCCAGCATCTTTGCACCACTGACTGTGTCCTGTTGCCGTTGTCTGTTGTGCACATGGAGAGCAATAGAAATACGCGGAGGCCAATTCCTTGCATGTGCACGCATACTTAAAAAAATGAAGCTGATTCTGAAATTTGGTGCGACAGAAATGAGGCACAACAAATTCTACATGCATTTCAGTCAGAGGCTCCTTCTTGTGACTGCGCAATCATTAAAAGATTGGCATTATATTTTAAACAAAGACCTCCAGGCTGGAAGGGCTTCAGTCCCTTTATGTAGCTTGTTAGAAGCCAAGCTGGGAACAGCACTGATTTAGACCAATTTGCTGTTAAACAGCTCAGTGCTTTTCAGAAACGGGCGCCCATGCCTCGGCTGTCATGTTGTTGTTTAATATTTAGAACTGTCTGGTTTCACTTGAAATATTACTGAGCTGTGTGGAGACCATTTCATTTGTACTAGTTATTTATGTCAGCAAAAACATGCACCACAAGAAAAAATAAGAATTAAAAAAAAAACCCTAGGACCTATATGTATTTGTTATTATTATATTTACGCTGATTTTGGATGTGAATGTATCAAACTAAGTTGGAAAGCCTCCTCATTATCGTTTTTGTGCAGTTATGCTTTGAAATAGGAATACAAACATCTGTGATCAATAGACACAAGATATATGAGACATTTTTAAGTATGTTCATTACAGAAACCTGATTTATTGTTTTATACATAGCAAAATTTAGAACTTGTGGAACAATAAAAAAAATTGAGGTAAATAAAATGTGGATTTGTTTTTAACCATCTTGGGTTTAAGATTTTTTTCTTGTATTGGTGCCTTTCTGTTTTTATTTTTTTTGTTATATATTTTTTAGTTTTTTTCTTTTCATGTGGTTCTAGACTTGAATGTTCACCATTTATGTTATTGATTTTTTTCTTCTTTTTTATATGGCATATGGATAGAACTAGTTACTGATTCAGTAACATTTATTGACTGAAATATCTAAAATATACCTCATTTTTCTTTAAACTTAACAGAGTTTTGTCGAACAGTACAGCTATTTGAAAGCATTGGTTTGCACTGGTGTTTCACATCAGTGATGTTTGACTTGATTGACTGATTGACAAAAATAAGCTACAGCCCAATCCGTGAACTTTGGTTCCAGCTTTTGGTTCCAGCCTCAGTTTTCTTCTTTTATGTAGGAAGAAAACCCCCCCACATTAAATAGCATTACAAAGGGTTCATGTGGGGAAATGCTTATTGTTTGCTGTTGCTATCTAATAGGCTACTGTTGTGGATTCACTCATCTTCATTTTGTGATCTGTTGTGCTGTGCTACTTTCCTCCGTCATGTGTCATTTTATTTATTTTTTTGTATTATATCGTCCTTTGTCTGCTGTTTGCTATTCCACCAAGGTGCCTTCCCAGGGACTTAGGGAAGTCACAGAGACAAAATGAGGACCCCCCCCCCCTTTAAACACTCTAGAAACACTGTAACTTGACGAAGCAACATTTGTTCAATAAAACCTTCTGGGGAAAAGCATAGGTGGCACATTTCAATATTTCATCTTCTGTGTCTCCTCTGCCAAGTCAGCCATGAAATGCAGGCGGTGAGTGTGCTGTTCCAGTCCGCATAACCCCCCCCGCCCGCCGAGACAGGCCTTGTTTAAATGGATGAGATGTCACACGTGTTAAATAACAGCGGCACACTGCCACAGTCTGATATAGTGGGGTTAATCTGCAGATACACATGCACACACAGTCTATGCAACATATTATAAACAAGCCAAAACACACACATACACACACACAAAGAATGCTGTTCACTCCCAAACCTATTGCCAATGAAAGTCAAGCACACACACACACACACTCACTCACACACACACACACACACACACACACACACACACACACACACACACACACACACACACACACACCAAAAGAGACCACCTGTCAGTGTGAGCTGAATGCCACAGGCAGCATCACCTGCTCGCGGGAATAAAACTCTTTGATATTCATATCAACCTCCAGCTCTGCACACAATCACATACCTCTTACTTTGCTTTTTCCATCTCTTTCTGTCTGTCTCTATCAGAAATAATAATCACACTACATAAAAGTGGCGTGTTGAAACGCAGCGTCAGGAGCAGTGTTTACACTGCAGAAAACACACCAGCTTTTCTGGAGCAGAGCAAACAGCAAACTATGGAGGGGTGTTAAAAATAGAAGGGGGGGGGGTTTCTAAGAAAAAGTTTAGAGCCGTGCACAAAAACATGGACAAAGTAAAACTGCATTGTACAGACATGCACACATGGAGACACACTTGAGAGATGGAAGAGGCCATAGAAAGAACACTGCCAAGCTATGGGAGGGTGATAGGCCAGCGACTGTCCAGCCAAACTGCATTCCAGCCGGGCGAGGGCAACACACTATCATGATCCTCATTAGGAAGAAAGCAGGACCCAGCTGGTAAACTGAAATTGCACTGATGGGGGGGGGGGGGGCTGAGCAGACGAAGAAGCGAAAAAGTGCAAAGAAATTAAAATGTAGTAAAATGAGCAGATATGCTTAAAATGCAAAAGAGCACGTTAACACGATTTTAAGAAAAAATGCTGCACCTTAGCATCGGATTAAGGGAACTGCATGCGCCGCCACTGCAAATCACTGTAGCAAGACAATAACAGATGATTAAAAAAAGCTACAAAACACACATCAAAATGTGGATGTGCATTGGGGTGTGTGTGTGTGTGAAATGATCTCATATGCGTCAGTGATAAAGATGAGGAACGTCGATCAAAATGTGTGTTGGTGTGCCATTTTTCTGCCTGCTTTGTGCCAGCCTCAACACAGAGTGTAGCTTTCAGAGAGCTATAATATTTCACATTGTTGCACTTTGCGTGCTTTAAAGCCTTCAGCTTTATATGAAACACTAGGTAAATGCTTTACTGTTCACTTTGCAATTCATCCTACATCCCGAGTAATGTGTGGCTGGAATGTTGCCCTCCCTGCAGCCAAACTAATTTCCACAGCCACATGGCAAAATATTAACATAGTCATGAAATGTCACCGTGAGTTCTCTGTCAAACTGAAATAGGGGCTGGCTCTCCTGCTGTTGTGCAAAGGGGGGGGGGGAGACTCCCAGTGCAGCCTTTCTGGTCTCAGGTGCCACACCTCACGCTGCTAACAGGGCTGCTAATTGGAGCGCTGCACCATTAGAGCACACGCACATATACACATATGTAGAGGAAGGCCAAGCCAAGCCGGCCATCACCTTCGCTTAGAGGTTTGCGGAAGTGTATCCGTGTAACAGGTGTTTCACTGTAAAGGTTTTTTAAAATCTAAAATGCAGGAGGAGCTGGCAGTGCGAAAGCTTGCCTTCCTTTTTCTCCCCGTCTCTCCTCATCCTTGTATTCTACCCTTTTCTTCCTCTTAAGAAGCGTGGAGGCGACATGCTGAATAAAATATTAACATTAGCACCTGATGGTTGATGGAGCAACCTGGTTTTTGATGTGGGTAGTAAATCCTGATCCTGCCAATCAGCCTCAGCACCCACACTGGCATTCCGCAGCTATTCCATTACACTTAGAGTTGTGCGTTGTCGCTAAAAACGTGCATCCAATTTGCACACTCCCACTGCAGAAGTACAGAGCGCAGTGAATCAAAATAACAGCAACTCTTGCTTTTGGTTGTTGTTGAAGGAGGTGTGTTACACTGTTGCTGTTCCATGGGCCATATTTGAATACAAGCAGGTAGCACATCTGCTGTCGGTGTGTTCCTCCTGTCCTGCCATTGCTGGCGGCGGCAATCATCATCTTTTCACTTGTGAATAAAAGTAATGTGCCAGAACTGCGTGTATCTGTCAGTTGTGCCTGCGCAGTGTTTGTGGTGTTGAATCTTGGAAAAATGGTGGAATCTTGTAAAGAGTAGAAGTGGAAACATTAAAGGAAACATGCTTAAAGAGTAGCCAGCCAGGTCATGACGCACAAAGGTTGACTGTGCGAGCTGCTGAAAATTCCTCCGATGCGGGGCTTGAACTCACTCACTTTTACTTTGGCGGGGTTTTCATACCACCTCACCAGTTTACACTCAATGTAACTGTCAATTTCCGCAAAGTTTCAAGCTGGTGTTGGGCAGAAGGGTTCCTTTAACACGACTTCTGGTAAATGAGGTAAATGTGTGCGAATGTGTGCGCTGTGATCAGTGGAGTCAGTGGGTCAGTCCATGTGCAGTTCATTCATGTCTGATGAGCAGTATGGGACTGGGGAGGTCTTCCTCCTTGTTGCAGAATAAACAGCATGGAGATCATTTGAAGAGTTTTAACAGGAGATAGCAGAACTGGGTCAGTACAACGACACAGTGCTGCACACACACGCACACACACACAATGACTGTATGAAAACCTAATTCCACGATGATCAGCACTGTATGTAAGCTGCATCTGTTCCCTTGCTTAATGGGTACATTTTCAAAAAAGATATTTTGCCTCTTTGCTTTACTTTTGTTGATTTTAGTAATTGTTCGTGACATGTCTTTCTGCACATTGTGCCTGATCGCATTTGCTCATGTGGGAACAGTTTCTCTTATTTACAACACGCTTTAATTTAATCCCAGCTGTCATAACAAAGCATCAATGCAGAAATTGATCTTTTTTTTTCCCAACTCTCAGCTACACAGCGCAGACATACACTAGACTGTACAATACACAGAAGTTGGCGATGGCTATAGAGAGAGCTGTTTGTGTGTCCTTTGGGAGTGTAGGCCACACACAGTGTCAATGAGTGAATAAGGCCTTTTTTACAGTGTAATGGCCTTGAAACATGAAAGCCAGAAAGACTTACTGACATGGAACAATACAGAACATCACATGGCTCTTCCTTCCCTGTGCAAAGACAGACATTTACTCTAATGCATGTGTACAGGACAGTGCTTCTGGCATAACAGAGCAATAATATCGCAAACCATCAGATGTGTGAGTGCACGTGTGTGTGTCTGTGTGTATGTGTATGTGTGTGTATGAGAGTGTGCGCGCTGATGGATGAGTGTCTTCAGAGATAAATGGGTGCCTATTATTCGTGCCTTTTTATAGGAAAACTCCCCGCTGACTTCTGAATGGAAGTAGCATGCAGTCTTACTTCACATGCGTACGCGCCGCACACACGCACTCACGCACACGTACACAATCATATAATGAGTTACAACTGTGGGGCCTAAGGCTGTGGCACATCTGTTGTAGAATAGACATAAGGCTTTCATGCAAGGACTCTCCATAAAACACTACACACATGCACACACAGGATATACGCACACTTGTGTGATGAAGTAGCTTTTATAAAAACACAAAGAAGAAGGAAGATGTAGTGTTGAAGTGATGGGGCTTATGGCAGTTTTACCTAAGAACCCCTTCTGGATAAAGCCATGGCTGCACACAAAGACACACTGAGACACATCCTCTCAAATTGGCCCACTGACCTTCAGATACCCTCCATAATGAAGGCGTACAGCTTTTACTGTTCTTGACTTGAGAGGCAGACAAAAGATGGAATAGAGAAAGAGGAATTTTGCATTTCACAAAAAAAGTGTTGAGTCGCTATGAAGTCTTTGATTAAAAAATATTTTTAGTGATTAATCATTTATTTTAAAAAATGCTGCTTTCTATTATAAACCTTAAAAGCTGACTATTGATTTGATCAGGTTATGCAACATGAACCTTTTTATGCGTAGGTATAATTAGCACAGACAGCGGCAAAAGGAATTGTGCTCTAGGGCTGGACTTGCTGATTTTTTTGTTTTTTTGTTTGACTAATTAACAGATTACAATCCAAAACAAAATCCTGTAATTATTAAAAACTGAAATCAGTTCTGGCTCTTTTAATAGCCCCTCCAATAGAAGTCTTAACTGAGCACTTTATCGATAACATTTAAAGGACACCGCTGCCAATCCAATTATTCCTGATTGCAGTTTGCATCATTTTTTAGCTCCTTTCAAACGTAGGCACGGTCGCTTATATCCAAATATGTCAGCCACATACTTTGAGTCGTGCCAGCATTAGTTTTGCAGTTTCTATAACAGATGCTCGTGCTTGTATGATCAAATCATATTAAAAACTCTTGAAGAAGTGCAGTTCACATATAATAAAAGCCACATGGGAACTTGTTACGTATTTTTTTGGCATGAGTGGTGTGTTTGAGAACTGTCTTTATGTCTCTCCCCCCATAACTCTGCAGGGACAACAGGGAGTTGTTGATCTATGCCAAATATCTCCTTATTCATTGTTGACTCACTCAACTGTGACGGGATCATGTCAGTGACTGCATGAAAAAGAGGTATCTTCCTTTCTCCAGGGTATCATAGTGATCCACTGGCTGAAAGGAGAGCTTCTGTTGCAGTAAGGACTTAGGCTCCCCTTTGATTGCACCTTTCTCCAGCTGCAGCAGGGGGCACTGTGATGTCATTGTTGGAGCTTGTCGAGGGTTGCTTCTGAATCTTTAGGATCAAATTCCTCTGTAAGCCAGAACCCTTGTACTACGCACCGCCAAGTTACTTAGAATTAACTTTATAAATCTTCTGCTTTAAAAGGGAATCTTCTGATTATATAATGGGTTGTATCCATTTGGCTGTGGAAATGTTTAGATCATCTGTAGCTTCCCTTCATCTGTTTATCCATCACTGTTTCAAGCATTTAGCGCATGCTGTTATCCTAAAAGGGAGATAAGTTAGGATTCAGTCAAAGCCACTAAAAGAAGTTGTTGGATACAACAATCAGTGTGCTGTGCTTCTTTATATATCAGGGATATCACATTACCCTGGCGTTGACGCATGCCAGCCTATTCGGGGATATGTTGACATGGGGGTATTGAGCCACTACAGTCTGCGTCATGAGAACACAGTGCTCGGTAGATGTCCACATATTCTTTCAGAAGCTGACTAAGGGGACTTCTCATCAAAGTAGGAGTAACTGTAAACTCTCTGCTCTACCCCTTGTCAGCATGCCTCTTGTTTTTCCCAAATAGACATGCGAGTGAAGTTAAGAATGACTAAAATCCTACAAACCTGAAGAAACTTGTCTTGGATGAGGAGCTGGGATGTTTTCATGGTGTCACTAAAGTTCCCGGAGTTGCATGTGTAGCCATCACAAATAGCATAACAGACATGAAGCAGAAACCAGCCGTGCTTCCTCTCTCCTGCCATCACATCGACATGGAAAGAGAGGGAAGACCGTCTCTCTCCTGAGGCAGATGGGGAAGGAGAACCCTATTTATTATCCACTGTCCTCCTCCTCTTCCTCAGACGGTTGCCATACACCATCCGTGAAATGGCTCCAAATGGTTTGCCTTTGTCTACTGGCAGTGCTGCTGTTATGCTTTACATTGGGCCTTGCCTCTGTGGGCTCACAGAGGTTATAAGAAATGTGATTCATCCTGCTTTCTAGCAGTCACTCTGTGAAGTGTCTAACAGCAGGAGGACACCATGCACACAAGCTCACTTTAACCGTACAGCGTGTGCACATATCTCAGTTGTCATCCGGGCAGGTTTATATGAAATCTATTCTATGGTCTAAGTCATGTATGTTTGTGTGTGATCATTTATTGGATGAATTGTCATATTTCAAGCCTAGAAAGTTTTTGGACCCCTTTCTGTTTCCCCGGCTGATCAAAAAGGCCTCAGCAGACTGCTTTCCTTTTATGTGTAAATCCTGTTCATTGACTTTTAGAAGACATGGATGGGAGCACAAATCACTTTTATCAGTCACACAGATGCTTTACACATCAGTTCTTCAACTCATCCCTTCTACTGTAAGACTGTCTCTCCCTCCCTGTGCGAAGAAATCTCTCCACAGCGTACTTTAGAAAACTTTCCCCACAACTACAGTACTTTAAAGCCCTAAGCCTTCTGCTTCTCCACTCCCACCATACACATCTTTGAAGCATTGCTCATTGGCAGTACTACACAGCTCTGAGAGCTTACGCATTGAAAGCCTAATGGGCCAGTGCTGGTTAACGTTCGGGCTTATGCTCCTGTTGATGAACTCGAGCAGCCATCACCGCTGTCTCTCATGCCAGCTAAAACCTGCACTGTGCTCGCAGGGTTTAGAAATGAGGAGAGAAAGTTGTCAATAGATAAAGGGAGCGAGAGTGGGAGAAGTTTGGGTGGAAGAAACCTGTTTAATAGCTGTTTAAGTTGATGCTCGAAACTCTGGAATAATGAACTTTGTAGAAAAGAGGCGCATGCACATACGCAGCAGATTTAGAGACTCTTCGGCAAAGGATTTACCCTGTCTAGCACCTTCACAGTGTCAGTCAGGGTTATGTGCAGACGGGTAACCTCACCGGAACCTTACTGAGTTGTGCTGCACCTTAGCATCTTAATGCCACTCAGCATGACTGAGACTGAGTGGCATTTAGATGTAAAACATTTGAAGATCATCTCTGTGTTGACATGAGAGCGAGACTTTTTTTTTTCTCTAAAGCTGTCCCGAGTAAGGGCAGTCCTATAAATCTAACTTGACTAAAAGTACAGCTGTAGTCATGCTATACAGACGTCTACTTTACTCTGATATCAAGTGTGACGGCTGTTCAGCCATAAAGATGACGCTGCACTTAATCTATACTGGTGATGGGGACATATTCTGTGACTTATCTGAGGCTGTTAAACCTAATGGGGCTTGAGATGATCCTAGTGAAGTAATGGCTTCAGTCTATGCAGTAACCTATTGACTCTCGTTCACGATGCCATACTTCAATTTGAAGGTCTGTATGTGTAAAACGTGCAGGATTTTTCGCAAATATTGACAGCTGGTCTCCAGTAGGAAACCAGTTATTAAATCTTGAGACATACGCTAGTCTATAATGAATGTGAATCGCTCCTGTTGCCTCTGTAGCAGCATCTCGGGAAGGCTGTGTCCAGATGACAGGAAGGCCTATCTCCCAATCAGCCTGCTAGCATGCTTTATAACGGCTGATTTTACTGCTCCGCATCACAGTGACACTCAGTTCTCTAGATGACGCCAAAATAAGTAATGTTTTTTTTGACACCCAACGAGAAGAGCCGGGACCTAAATTTACTTGAAGAGAAGCAGTGGTATTCTGCCCGTGGCAGCTAGGTTTTATTGCCTTCCATGTGAAGGGCTTATTGGAGGGCTCTTTTGTACGAGGGTGAATTTTACAGCGGACTGCGTGTATTGGAGTAATCGTAAAACTAAAGTCGAGGAGGCCTGTCTTTATGGTGTCAGCGGTGGCCTGTTCTCCCCAGAAATAGGACCGCTGCGCGTGAGAGCGCATGTGAGCGGTACACAGAGAAACCAGTTAAAACTCTGCGGTGTGAAATAATGGAGCAAAGTCTTTGGAAGTGACAGTGCAGTGCACTTGTTGAATAAAACACGGCATTGTGGGTTTGTTTTTGTCTCATTGGAATGTGGTTTCTGAATGGCCTGTTAATTGTACATCGCCACAACCATAAAGACTACTTTGCTCACTCGTGTGTCAGAACCCAAACCAGACATTAGTTTGTGAATATTATTTGCTTCCATGAATGCATGAAGCATACAGTAAGGAGACTGAATGTGAATATTAGCAACTTGCTAAAGATATTTAAATGATCTGTGGAGCTCTTTGGAGTTTTAAGCATGGGGCCCATGTGTATAAGAGAACAGAGGTGATGCTGTTGATCGCACGGAGCCGTTCAGTGCTACAGCGGATAAGCTTGCTTGTCAGGCGGATATAGTCTCATCTAAACAGCCATTATTACTGGCATTTGTTACATGTGATATTCCTGCTGACAACTAAGAGTGTTAGCTGTGAAAAAGCTGCTTTACTCAGTGTGCTAAATAGAACTAGCTTTCACATTAAATGTGCTTATGATACCCCAGGGCTTTCCTACTGTGCTGACTGACGGTAATGTGCCCTGGATGGAGGACAAAATATTTAATGAATTACCTTCTACCTTCGAACTATTTTCAAGGTGTGTGTGTGGGGGGGGGAGTGCCCTTAAGAATGTAGGCAGCACTGACTGTTTGTATTACGCTCTTCAGTCTCGATATTTTCTCACTCATACTGGCCTCAAACGTGCGCTCTGATGGAGAAAGAGAGGAATGTTTCACTGGGAACATGTTACTCAGCCTGGGACGATCTCACCCGGTGGTCTTCTCACTAGCCGTTGACTGTTGTTGGCTTATAAGGACCTTTTAGCTTAATGACTGTGGGTCTGAATTCAGATCAGAAGGTTGTGTTCAACATATGTTGGGAGCCAGTCTTTTTGGTGTTATGACAATCCTTTTGCTTTCTTTGTGTAGCAGCAAAAACAATTGGTGTTTTTTTTTTTTTTTGTATTTTTACATGATGAAATAGAAATATTGTGCCACACACAAGTATAGGCCGATCTCCAGCTTCGACAACATGCACTTGGCAATATTTAATTCTCTTTAATTAGCAGCACAGAGCATCTCTGCAGCAGTGGAAACTGTGCGAGACATGAGAGGAGAAAGTCCTGTGGGTAACTTACAGGTCACAGTCCTCCCTCTTTTATTCAGTCTCTCTTTTGTTTTCATCTGCACACCCACACTGGAGCCTTTGGTATAAAGTGTCTGTTTCATCTTCCCATGAAATCTGTTTCTTTGTGTCTCTCAGGCAGATTATGTGTAGCAGTGTGTAGATGTCCAGAGGTTGTTGATGAGGTTATGGTCAGTGTATTAGCATGGAGCTGAATGGGGAATACTCCACACCTCATCTCTCTGCCCACACAGCCACCGATAGGAGGCTCATTATGCATCAAATGGCCGTAAATGGCCCTCAGACTGCCCGCCTTATCTGGATGAGCAGCTTCCCTCAGGCTCTGTGTAATCTGAGTGTGTGTGTGTGTGTGTGTGTGTGTGCATCTTTACAGCAGTAGTATATGTGTTCAATGTATGCACACTTGTTTGTACCTTTCATACCTTGAATTTTATTTTTTTTTATGTATGTATGTTCTTTATGTTGTCATTGTACCCGTGTACTGTGGCTGCAGTTTGTTTGTTTGCCTGCATAATTCATACATTTTTTGTATTCATGCATGTTTGTGCATGCATAAGGCAACGCTTGTTTACCAGACTGCTTATGTACTTGCCGCCCTGCATATCTAACCTCCCCCCACCCCACCACCACCCGCTCTCCAACATTAGCTCATGCTATACTGATAGGGTGTGTTATCGCAGCTCTCTATCACATCAAACAAGCAGAGAAGGGGGCTTGGAGGGAGAACTCCATCCTTTTTTTCCCTTCTACTCCTCACTTCCTCATCCTTCTTTCCATCCATCCCCATGTTAAACCAATTAACAGTAATTACCAGGCCACCCCAAGCGCAGCTTCGTTCTGCTGGCTCCGCTGTTTTGTCCTCATCGCTACTCCGACACGAAGGGAGGCTCCAAGATGTGTCTGGAAGCAGGTCATTACTGTTTATTAGCTAAGGGAGCCTGATTTCCCTTGATGGTCCCTGTAGGAGCGAGGTAAAGTTTGACTGTTTGGTCACACAGCTGAGTTTACACATCAGTCGAGTTTTATTCATGTTGTGGTGTTACTCTCACTTAAGGCACAAGCGATTTCACGAGTTGTGGGATTCATTTGATACTGGCTGTGTGTTTATAGGTGGATATCCGTCTGAGGAGTTTACATAGCAGTGCAAACCTCACAAGTGTCGCAATTTGTAGACACGGATGAGGCGGCAACATGTCTGTTCCTGTCTGTGTCAAATGATTGACAGTACTAGGTAGTTGTTTTTCACACAGCAGAGAAATGAATGGGAATTTAATGGCTTCCTGTAAAGAGTGCAAAATGAGCTCTGATACCTTCATCAGTGCTGAAATGCTGCAGACTTGAGATGCCAAAAGCCTCTCTCTCATTTTTAGACTTCTGGACAAAAGTAGTTTGTTCTGCCATCCAGTGTGTCCAATGGTAAAATTGTAGGTTGAGAGATATGAATTCTGCTGTTGCATCGCTCTCGAAGCGCCACTCATTATGCAGCGCTGATGCGGCAGAATTTACTTGTCATAAAATTAGGAACAATTTGATGGCATTTCATATGAACACAAGCAGTGGGTAGTTAACATTCAAATGAGCCGGTCGGTCTGTGCTGCACGACGCAATCATTCGGTCACAGATCACACATTACCCCAACAATGAGACTCAATCAATCATGCTTAGCAATTTGCCTAACCAGTAATCACAGTATATGCTGATTCCCGAAGTTTACTTGAATACAAATGAGTCTCACCCCTCCTTTTTTTTTCTTAACAAATGCACATACCCATGTGATTAATGAAGGTGGTTTCAGGTTGTGGCGGTGTTGAAATTGAAGGCGAGGAGGTCACAGCCCTGTCACTTCCACTGGTGTCACATCCTGTGATGAACTGGGGTGACTTCTTTTTATTTACTCAAATGATTATGAGCATACACATTTGCACGCACACATATATATAAACACACAGACATGCCCCCACGCCCTCCAGCTTCTGAGGGAGCATGATCTCATCATGTGAGAAATCCCCCACTTCCCCGTGTGGGGTGGGCACCTCTTTCGTGAATTATTTAAGGCCCTTTTATATCGGGAGTCTTGATATTGGTGGATAATGCCCCCCCTGCAATTATGTCACCTTCAATAATAGATGAGTTTGAGTGTGAGTGTGTGTGTGTGTGTGTGTGGGTGTGTGGGTGGGTGGGTGTTGGTGCCCATTCACCAATTTGGCAAGGAGGGCTGGCATGGTAACATGATCCAGCTGATGTTAGAAGGGGAAAAGCCGCTTTTCACCTCGGTTTTATAAAGAGACTGGGGACTTTGTGTGTGTGTGTGTGTGTGTGTGTGTGTGTGTGTGTGCAGGGACAACCATGTCTTGAGAGCCTTGAGCTCTGCACGTGTGTGTGCTCAAGAGATGGTAATTGCAGCTCTCACCTGTCCATATAAAGAAAGCAGCACACATGCACAAATGTAGGCATACTCACCTGTCTGACCTCATGTCTTTTCATCTATGTGCGTGTGTGTGTGCACAGTGTACTGTGTAGCTTTAGGTGTGTCTAGTTAGTATGCTCTGCTTTTTTTTTTTTTTTTTTTAAAAGAAAATCCATCTGTCGAGTAGTTGGTCAGCTACTGGCATATGCACACACACACACACACACACACACACACACACACACACACACACACACACACACACACAGTGTCTCAGGTTGAGCTTGAGATCTCCCAGCTGCAGGTGGCTCAGAGGTCTTATGGCTGCAGGGCTGGAGGGGAGCGCTGACCTGTGAAAACCTTCAGCTTTAGACTGCTCACTCAAGTCTAGGGCTAATTCAATAAAGGCCATTGAGACAGAGTCTAGCAACATCTGTGTGCTCTCACGCGTCATAGTGGCCTCACTTGGAATCACCGGGGCCAAGATTTACGCTCAGTTACCGCTTCACTTAAGTTTCAGGCCAGAACAACCAGCCACTTAGTGACCTGCGATGCTGCTGAGAGACATTTCATTCAGGGGTTAGCTGTAACCAAGTGCTGCAGTATTCCCTCTTTCTTCTGTTCACAATTTGTTACTGTTAGAACATCAAAAGAGCCCCCCCCCAATCTGTCAGTTACTTCTCTGATGAAAAATTAAAAGCCGTGAGAGCCCAGTGTGATTTCTTCTTAATGTTTGTTCTCCCTAACTGTTCAAGACATAAGGTTACTTAGTTAAAAACCAAAATAAAAGTGGCAGAGCATCAACTTCCTGATAAATGACAGAAAGATTTATTCTGTCATAATAAATCTGCCATCATAAATAAATGGGTTTTTTTTTTAAATCTGTTTTTGGAAACTGCAGCCGAAATTTTAGACTTACTTTTTATATAAGGAAATATTAAAATTGAAATGACTGTCACTGTATAGAAGCCACAAACCATTCAGTTTTTATACAGCCTTCCACAGGTAATCTACTCAATTCATTCTGTCATCGTTCTGAAGACAAAAGATGGTAGAAAAGGGCAAAAAAATGGATGTCTTTGTCTGGGGATGGAGAGAATGGATGAGATGAGGGTTCAGGATGGAGAAAAAGAGGATGTGCGTGTGTGTGTGTAGGAGGTGAAAGGGGTCAGGAGGAGGTATCAAGTTACCTCCCTCCCCCTTTGCCCCTTATGCTGTGCTCCTGGTTTTATCAGTCCTTGGCACCTCCAAATTAAATTTGTTCTGAGATGGGGTGAATGGTGGGGGGTGGGCGGATGGTACACAGAGGGAGGCCAGCCTGCTTTGCTTCATCAGAGCAGCAGGGGCCCCTGAAGAGCCGAGCTGGCTGCTGATGACGATGAGCCAGATGCAATCAGGGACTGGGCCAGGATGTGAGCAAGCCTGTGTGTATGTAAGGAGGGGGGTGATAGAAGCGTATCACAGAGATAAACACATTGTAGCCGTCGCGAGGCCTTCAGGCCGGCCCAAGTGTACGCTTCCTGTCTACTGTCTTAGAATTGATTCATCTCTTCTGTGCAAGCTGACCCATCAAGAGAGGCATGTTGCAGTGTAGTTTCCTGACTCAGTGCAAACTGCAGCATCTGTCAAAGGAGCGGATGGACAGAAGATGAAAGCCAAAGCATCCTCTCAGAGAACGTACAGTGAATGCTCTCAAGTCACAGCTGACGAGCTCCCTCAGAAGCCTCAGAGCTCCAAAACTATAAGGAAGATTACATCTATTCTAAATCTGTAAACAGACACGGTACCTGCAGAATTCACCTTCCATTAGCCTATCCATTATTTTATTGATATGTATATCATTAAGTTCTCTGTGTGCATACAGCTATAATGAATAACTTGATGATCAATCATGTATTTTGATGTGAAATTAATTGTTAATTAGTTTTAATAATTGGTTTGTTTTTGACATAACTATTGGAAGTAAGAGTGTAAAACTAGGTCTGCTTGTTTGTAATATAAAAATTATATATATATATATATACACACACACACACATAATCACTATAATCATCTGATGGGAGGTGCTTCTTGTTAATGCTCTCCTCCATTTTGTAAAATCATAAAAAGCAGGAGTTGATAATAATATAGTCACAAGCCTAACACTGACTTACATCACATCTGTTGCAGGGTGAAGCTATGCTAGCAGAGCAGATGTGAGATAGTGAACGCTGCGAGCTCCTCAAGCCTGTAGAGCTGACCAATCAGAGAAGATGTCTCAGATTGGTCAGCTCCATATTGTAAAGACTAATATACAGTGTAATGCTCTTTCTCACCAGCATGACTCAGACTGCTAAGAATTATTCAGCATACATGCCTAGCAACATTCCCTAAACACATTTAGTTTTAAGTGCCCGCTTGTGAAGAGGCTTTAGCAGGTTTAGTGGGCTGCTGAGGAGCTCTGTTGTTTGTGGACTTTGGGTACCATCTAATCAGACAATCGCTGTGCGGATACTGTCAGTTTTGCTTGGCATTTTATTTTGTTTGCTTTTTTTGTTTACCGAGACATCTTAGTGAAAAGGTCGATCCCCCGTTGGGCGCGCTGTGGAAAGAAATAACCCACACTGTTTGAACTGTGCATCTGACAGCTACAAGTACCGTGGCTCCAATTCCTATTGTTGTACATAGTGTAAAAGCAGACAAGATGCTTTTGTTGGGGTGCGAATCCTTCAGCATAAAGGTTACTCTTAATTGAGAAAGCGTCTACGAGCCCTCTGACAGTTTCAAAGCAGTCTTGTGTTGAGATAAGAGGCAATGTATGCTGTTGAGAGATATGCAGTCTGTTGGTAGAAAGAGGTATAATTAGCTGCTGTTATACAAACACCCGGGCACACAGTACCAAACAAAAAATGCACAAAATTGCACACACAGTGATGCAGATAGACATTAATAAAGTGAAACACACAAATATATCCCCCGGTTGGCTTTCCATTGGTCCTTGGTGATGAATGGAACAAGAGGCCCAGAGTGTGAGGCCTGGCCTGGATGGCTGATAGAGCCATTGATCTCTCTTTCTCTTTCTGTTTCTCTGTCTGTGTCTTACCTGTACACACACACACACACACACACACTGACTGTCACACACGATGTGACAATGATTCTTTTCAGACCTCTTAATCGGCCTGACATTGACTAATTGAATTCATTACTTGGCCGGCCACTGGCCGCTCATTGTGCTCCCAGTTATTTACAGGTCCATTTAAAAGGCAACAATACAGAGGAAATGTCAGGTTATAGCTGGAATGACATTATGTGAAAGCGCAGACTCTACATCTACATCTGTGTGTGCGCGTGTTCAAATTGAAGTGCTACAATTTAAATACAGACATGTACTGCTTAATAACCACGAATGATTTAGTGTGCAGCCTAAAAGGAGTGGAGGAAAGCCCCCATTTGCCCCAGTTGACTGTGTTTTATGAGCAGAAGATGAAAAAGAAAATGAATCATAACCTACTTAATGTTTGTGTGTGTGTGTGTGTGTGTTTAAGTGGGTGTGTGTGTCAGGTAGGGTTAACTAGCCTATGGGAGGAGAATAACTCTGGGGAGGACTTTTATTCCAAACCAAATACAATCCTACATCAGGCATGGATTCAAAAGCTGTCCCTGAGGCCTACTTAAGAAAATATCAACGCCCAATATTCCAGATTGAGGGAGTTCTGGGAATGGCCTTCCCTTCTACGTTCTGTTATTCTGCAGACAGACTATTTGGACATGTCATGAAATATGCTTTTCTTCCTCTCTCGTTAGTTTGCTGTGATTTATTGAATTCATTTTAGCAGTGTAACATTTTGAAGAACACATTTGTGTCTGGCTGTGCGGAACAACAGTAGGTCTTCATTTCCCTGCGTTGTAGTGTTGCTTTATGATCGCCCTGGTTTTCATACACACCAACATTACTGTAGCATTAGTTGAAAGAGTGTGACTGTTTCAAGCGCAAGTCAATTAAAGGGAAATGTTGCAGAAGTTTAATTAGTTAAGTAAGTTTAATTACAGTACTTTGATATTTTTATTCATTCAAATCCTGATGGGTTTATTGCTGAGCACGCTCACGCCATCTGTGTGTTCTGTCTGCCTCTGTCTCTCTCACTCCTTCTAACAAATGGTGTTTGACAACGAGACCTGACCATGTCACGGCAATGTGCTTAATTTAGACTTCCCAGTGATGCTGCTCTGTTCGGGGCTCGTCACGCTTCTTTGACAGGGCAGCAGTGAATGGGGCCCAGGTGTGTGAATGAGCTCTATCCACACTCTGGTAATGGTTTTTACTGCCAGTTACACACACACACACACACACACACACACACACACACACACACACACACACACACACACACACAGTCAGAGTCCTGTGCAGAAAGCTGAAACCTTAGAAGATAGACTGAAAATGAACCATCTGTTAAGCTGATTTCTTTGTATTTCCTTACACATGTTTTAACCAAATTTACAGAGTGGACTACAGGAAGTGCTTTAGTGGGTCAAAGGGTCAAATGGTTAACACGCTTGATGTGATCATTGCAGGGTCAGGTTGGAGAGGGTCTTGTCTGGGATGTGGGTGCTGAGGAAAGAGGAAATGTCAGACTAACGGAGGAAAAGGAAATCAAAAATCAGAAAGTAAAGGACTCTCATGTTCCCATCGATTCTTGATAACTGTTTTTTTTTTCTTTTTTAAATATCCAGAGATTTGTTATCCCCAAAGAAGTATTTTATGTTAAGTGAAAGCGATGAAACTATAAGTAGCTGCATGTTTGAAGTGGAGGATAACAAGGCAGGTCTAAAGGTGCATACATCTAGTCAGGCCCAATTAATTTGCAGGAATGTGAACGAAGCTTAGGGCTGTGAAACCGGCCTCTGAATGTCGCCTTGGAAAGGTGCAGCTGAAGGCGCGTGCATGAAAAGGATTTTTGAGGGTAAGGTATTGCAACTGAATAACCTGTCGATGTGTAGGACATTTGCCTAAAGCAGTAATTTAGATGATGGACTCAGACTGCTGTGGACAGTTGTAGCCATCTGTTATTAGGATTACGGGACAGTAGACACCTCATTGCCTGGTAGGTACGACTGTGAAAATGATTATCACACACAAAGGATCCTTGTGCCACAGACAAAAACAGCAGAGATGGTCAGAGAAAAAGGCAAACATCTGTTCTTTCATAGGAAATTATTTCAGTGAGTCATGATGCCGTTGTGGTATTATACTGGGGATGGATAGATGCTAAATTTACAGATGGATTTAAACTCCCCAACACAAGACTTCTCGTATTTCTTCAGTGGAAACATTTTTTCTCTCCGTGGGTTTTAATATTTTCTGAACTTTAGATGTCTCAGTCTGAGTCTCAGTTGTTTGGCAAGAATCTCATTTGTGGTGGGCAATCATTGAAAAATATTTTACAAAAGAAGTCAGCGCTGTGAAAGGAGATGGCCTTGACGTGATTTGAAAACACAACCTTTTCATCTGGAGCGAGATACACGGCCGTTACGCCACAAGGTTTTAACTCCTAACTGCTCAGTGTTATTTACATGGAAAAAGCAGTGGTTTTGGTCTACATGCGAATGTCAGAAGGTCAGATGAGCTTTAATGCAATTTTAAAAAAAAAGTTAATCGGCACTTTGTCAGCTGAAAACTTGTCCGTGGTGAAGGTGAAACTCAATATTTTTTAAATCTATAGCAGTTCAGAGAAGAAACACTGGCTGATGCATTGGAACTTTGAGTCATAAAATATTATAATCAAATGAAACAAATGTTATTGCCCTCGAAGAAAAACATGTCTGGGCCACAGTGCCTGATTCCATGATCTTAGCGAAGAACATAGAAATAAATATCATAAAAGCACAAGAAGCCTTCAGACCTTATCTAAAACCATAAGCCCCTCGCTTCACTATTGCTAAATGTCTGTTTTCATGCTGTAATATTAGAAAACCCCAACTATCAGATGATCCACCTATGAGCAAGCACCTGGTGACAGTGGGAAGGAAAAACTCCCTTTGAACAGGAAGACACCTCCAGCAGAACCAGGCTCAGGGATGGGCAGCTGTCTGCCCTCACCGGTTGGGGTGAGGGGAGGGAGATGGGACAAAAGTAACTAATGATTATATGCAGAGTGATGTATAAACACACGGAGAGTGAAGAGAGATGAGTGAAGACGAAACACTCGGTGCATCATGGGAATCCACCCAACAGCTTAGGCCTACTATATAGTGTAACTAACACCATGCCAACACCCCACTTAACCACACAAACCCTAATTATACCAGCTCATCCATCTTCTCAACTAAGGTTAAGAAGATGGATGGAGTGCATGAAGAAAACCTCGGCAGGGCAGGAAGAATCTGGAATTGTCTTCCTGTGAGGCACCAGTGGCCCATAGTGCCACCCTAGTCCTGACCAAGCTGCAATAAATCAAATAAATCAGAATATAAAACCTTTTGATGACATATAAACAAATGCATAACATTAAAAAATATATATAGCATATTTTTCAAAAAATATTTGGCAGAAGCCTCACTGTGTTTTTGGAAGTTTTTTTTTTCTTTTTTTTCTCATACCTCCTCTTTCCTTTCCTCATTCAGTCTCCTTCCTTTCAGCCAGCCCCCCCCCCGTTTTCCATCATCCTCTAAAATTTGTTGTTTTGGGCAAGAAACTGTGAACTCTTTCTCTCTCTTTCCTTCTCTCCCTCTCTTCTCTCGTATCATTTGTGTTTTCTTTCCATCATTTCTCTTTTCATCTTGCATAAGTCCCGCAGTGTTTTTCTCATCATCATCATGCTGTAGCATAGCAGAACATGTTTGTGGTCTGCTATTCCATAAAGGGCCAACTACCATTTTTGCCTGCTTCTGGATTTTTTAAAATTTTTTTTTGCACACGCGCACAGAACATTATGATGTGTTAAATACATTCACCAGCTGTTGAACTATTACTGCCCACTGCTGTGTGTACAAAGAGCTTAAATGAGGCATTTGAGATTTGAGCCATAGCTATTGATGGTTATTTGATTGCCGCAATAAGCTCCCAATATTGCTTAAAGGCAGAAGATGAAATTGTATTTATAAATTGAAGAGTATTAAAGCTTCACTCAGACACACACACACACACACACACACGCACACGCAAACATGCACACAGAAGCATTCTTCATAAACACTGTAGCCTTCCACTATGTCTTAATGCAGAATACCACATCACAGGTGAATGGTGCATTCCAGCAGTAACCTTCTATAACAAATAGCTGGTTGCTGGAGGAGAGCTCATATAAATACCAATTAGACGACCCAGTTGTCTTACTGCCAGCTTTGTGATGGCGCCCTGGCTGAGAAAATTGAGCCCTGAGTGGCATTCATCAGCGTCCATTGTCATTCTTTCTTGTGACTCTCACAGTAGAGGTAATTGACTGGAGAATAATGCCAGCCGATCAGTCCACCTATGGAGAGATGAGCTGTAGATGGATTAACTCTATGGCAGTGTGGTAGGCCGCGGAGTAACTGAGATATTGTTATTCTCCGGTATGAAACCGCTCTAATGGAGCTGGACAAGGACTGATGATCAGAGCGGATGGAATGGAATAAGAAAAGCGCTTGAAATATTACGGCAACTCGTTTATTTAAGAGGCACACTCTGCACAATGGAAAGGTTGAACTTCTTAGTGCTGCTCATCATATTTAGGGAGCAGGAAAGCAATAACTGGGGTTATTAGAGTGACAGTCTGCCTGAATGCATTCTTATTGCTGGTGGCGGTTTGGTGACACTATAAACTAAATGTTAAAGCTGCACCAGACAGTTTTGCAGACATTGAACTGACAGTGGGAAAACAGATGAAAACAGTTTGCTAAACTTTACTTTAATGATTTATAGCTCTATAGATTCCTGATATTATGGAAAAATCTGAAGAGCACTCACACTCACTTTACTGGCTGGATTGACAACTTTTGAACCAGGTTATAGGGACCATGTGTAAAGAAGGCTGCTGTGCTTACTCTCTGATTACTGTCTGAATTATACAAGTAAGAGCTCTGTTGGTCCTGAGTGCATGCATTGTATTTCTGCACTGCTTTGATTATTCCAATCTGATGTGCACCTATTCCAGATAAGTGCTGCATTTTTGTGTCCCTAAACTTGTCTTTCCTACATACTGCAATCTGGGTGCGTATGCATGCAAACGGATTGTAAGATTCTCTCTAATAATTATTATTATTTTGTCAATGTCATGCTTACACTCTCAAACTCCAGTATGACAGTTATTCTTGCTCCCTGCCAGCAGAGTTGGTATATTGCGGAGTTTGAGTTTGACTTTCGTGTGTCCGTGCTAGCATGCAGCCAAGACAAACTGGAGATATCTAGCTAGAGCATTCATGCTGTATTTCAGCTATTGCTCTGAAATGTCTTATATCATTTAGATGTATTATAGAGAAAGAGGGTGAGGGAGAGAGAGACAAAGGTCATAGTGAGAATGCAAGTTTTTTTCTGATGAAAGTGACAGTGACACCGGGCTTATTGCCTAGTCAAACACACACAGTCGCTGCCACACGCAGCCTGACCCAGTAATAGAGGCCAATGAAATCTGCTCATACGGAGCAAGGGACCCGATTGTCGACGCGGTAACTGAGCCGAAACAGTCTCATTCTGCTGCTGTCATACACAAAAAATAGGCTGACTTCAGTCACAGTCGCGTTAGGCCTCGTGAGGTGTCTGCCACTTCTCTGCTCCAGCTGTGGCGGCACTGACATCATGGATGAGAATTTATGCTTCTCCACCGTGATACCCAAAAGGATGTGACATGCAATTTCACCTGGAATGAACACAAACTGCGTTTTTATAGAGTTGTACTTTTCCCAGCTTGCTTAAAGTTAAACCCCTGTTAGGCAGGAAGGGGAGGGGTTGTGCTTACAGTTGACAAACGGACCTGCATCCACCTCATCGATGGTGGATGATATTTTTCATCGTCTTCCCTTTGTTTCCACCCTGTAATCAGATTGTCCTGTAATGAGGCTGTAGGGGGAAGAGGAGAACAATTATGTGTTCAAAATGAGCTCAGCTCCTCTGCGGAAAGCTTTTTTTTTTTTTCCCTCCTCCTCCTTTACATGGCTGTGGGAGATGCTGCTTGGAAATAGCTCAGATTGCTCCCCACAGGGTTTTAACACAGCTCTCCACTGATTGCTCAGTGTGATTGCAGACTGAATCCGGACATGCACGTGACTTTGTGTCATCTTGTCAAGCAGCGCCTAAAAAACAACGGCCTGCCAAACTCAAACCACCTCTGTTTGGAAAGGACTGTCATCCTTATAGATCCGGGCTTCAAACAGGTCATCCGTCTCTCCCACTCCCACCGTAATAAATATCAAACCCATTACCCTGAATGATACAGTGTGCCAGAGCACCTCATCCATCCCCTTTTCACAGGGGCCGTGCATGTCATTGATTGTGGTGTTTGGAGATGAGCTAGCCTTATCAAATGTCATCATCCAGCTCATCATGCAGTCATAAGAGCCATGTTGTGTGCTTCTTCGTTTGTGTGTGTTTGTGTGTGTTTGTGTGCGTGTTGGCACACACTAAGCCTCTGACAGGATCCTGTGCAGCGCACCGCTAAAAGGATTTGGAAGTGGTCAAATGTGAATCTGATCATTGTATTTAGCACCTCGCCCTCATCATACACGTCTTTCTATTGAACCATTACTGTATGTTTATATGTTAAAGGGGGGGGGGTCAATATAGCAAACTATATTTGAGATCTTTCATTCTGCCAACCTTCTCCTCTTTCTCCTTCTCTGCCATCAAGCTGTGTGTCTTGAAGGGTTTGGAAAGCTGGGGAAAACCCTCTTTTCTGGAACCTTATCTATTGTGCAGCTTGCCTTCATGCAGAAACACCCCACAGACGCCTCAAGACACAAAGAAATTAACATAATTTCCAATTTTCTATGCATTTTTTTCAACTTCTTCTCTATTTCCAATTTCAATCCGTCTGTCTTTTTGGTTTCCTACTCCTTTTTTTTATGACATACGTTATTTGTCATGTTTAGCTACACCCTTCATTAGACATGTAGACTACTTGGATTTTCTCTGCTGTCTTCGCTGCTGCGCTCGATGTCGCCGTCATTCTCTCCTGGTTTAGTCCCTGCTTTTCTGGGTTTTCTGCGTCTCATCTGTATTCTTAGTTCCATCACATTGCGGTTTTTACTCCTCTCCCCTCTCCTGTCTCCTCTCCTGTCTCCTGTCTCCTCTCCCCTCCCAGTAAGAGATGCTGGGTTGCCTGGATACTTATTTTCTCCTCTCCATGAGTGGGGTGGGCTGGAGGAAAAAGGGAATGGAGAGGGGGTGGATGGAGACTGGAAGTGAAGGAGAGGAGGCCAGCAACAATCACCACAGGGCTATGAACCCACTGAAGGGAGACGGCTGTAGGAAAAATGGGGAGAAAGGGGAAACAGAGCAGGATGGGGGCAGCCGTTAGTCTGTCACTCATTTTTTTGTTTTTGTTTTAGTGTCACCATATTTATTCATTTTCTATCTTTCCTGGGCTGTTTTTCCCTCCATTTAGTAGGAAGTAGATATCATCATATCAGTCAGTCTCTGTTTGAATTATTGATTAATTTTGCTTATTATTAAGGGAGGTTGTATGTGCATGTAAAGCTTTAATCACCAACCATACCGGCACCCCCCCCACACACTCACACTCACATACACACCTGTCTTGCTGCAGATCTTTGCATTGTGGCCCTTCCTCACCCTCCACCCTTCATTTCTTCCTTCATAATAACCCATGCCAGCCTGTTTCCAAGACAACCACTCCATCAGCCTCTCATGGCTTCGCTGCCAATAGTATTGCTGATGATTTGTGTGTGAGTGATAAGTACTGCAGTACTGTATGTGAGCTATTGAAGATCAAGAGTCAGTCAAGATTGAAAATTGATTTCTGATGTACTGTTTCGAGGTTTGCTCTATACGCAGGTGCATCCAGGGATATATAAACTCATTAAAACTTTCTAGGCAGATATACAACTTACCAACTTGGCAGTGACTTAACTTGTATGAGAGCTGGGTAAATGGCATTTAGTTTTTATCTGATAGTACACCTGTATTTGTTGGAGTTGTTGAGTGTAGCCACTGTTTTATTTACCATTACCTCACTGGGTGAATCCCTTTTCACATGACCTTGATTTTTTTTTTTCTTTAGTTGTATTGTGTTTACAGCACATACTCAAACCTCAAAATTGTGTGTTTATATTAACTCGTCTTTTTCTCTCTGTTTTCCTGTGCTGTGCCGCTGCTGCCGCCTGCCATGCCCCTGTGTTTCTAATCCACCAGGTAAGTTATTTCATGCTCCTCAGTCTCAGAAACTGCTTTCATCACCATGTTCAAACTAGCTGGCCAAGAATGACCCCACATGCGCGCGCGCACACACACAGACACACACACACACTGCCTGCAGCCACTCACCTTGATCAATCTCGTCCCCGTTTTGTTCTCCATCTTCTGCTTCTCTCCTCGCTGGTTCTCGCTGTAGTGATAACATTTCATACCTTTCTCCTGGTGGGTGTCTGCTTTTATTATTATGGGATATTTGTTCATCCCTCTTCACAATGAAGAGCCCTGTGTGGGTTAATGTGTGTTTGGTGTGAGACAATGGTGTTGATGAATGGGATGTCATCTCTAGATCTAGATGAAGGCAGACCTTATCTAATAGCATTCCTCGAAGACAGAAATCCCAGTAGGGTGATGAGAAAAGTAGCCTTTAAGTAAGATAGGATTACTGAAGAAAGAGAGAGGGGGGACAGACTCAGATGAGGCCTGTGATAAATTAAGCAAAGTAGATGTTAATTATTAGCAATTCACTAACTGAGTATGAACTTACTGACTCTATTCTATTCTATTCTGAAGAAGATTTCTGTGAAGCTGTTTATATCTCACTAAAAGTTAATCATCTTCATCATCATCCTCCACAGGTCTAACTTCCTATATGTTGTTGAAAGACATGCCAACATTAGCTGCAGGTCCTTCGGCGAATTTGGCATCTATGTTGACTTTTGAAATATAACCACACGTGCGTGCTTGTTGTTCTTTAACACGTTGTATGGTCTCACTCTTTCTGTCTTTTAACACGGATGTGCTGTGGTACCAAACTTTGTGACTAATTGATTTAGTGTGCATTGGCATGCAATAGTACTGATGTAAGTCAGTACCCTTAAACGTACCAAGTTTTTTTCTTCTAGCCACTAGTGAATATAATAGACTCATCTAATCCAGTAAGGTTGTAAGCTCTTGCAAATACATATTTAAGGGAATGAAGAAATGTATTGTTGTGCACTGAAAATGTCATCAGCCCAGCAGGTTAGAACAGAGAGAGTTCACTAAACAATGAGATTTTGTTGGGTTTTTTTTCTTAACACATTTTATGAGAGTGTCAGTGTCTTTGTTTCACCTTGGTGGATGTCACAGATCCTGTTATCATCTTTCTGTATATATATATATATATATATATATATATATATATATATATATATATATATATATATATATATATATATATATATATATATATGGGCTGTAGATGTTTGGGTAGTAATGGGTAACAGTCAGGGCCAAAGTCCTGGCAGGAGATGTGTCGGTCTCTGCAAGATTATGACACCATCTAACACGCCTTTACAACATCACAAGGAAGTTGGGAACTGTGCTTCATGACTGGCAGACCAGGTTGGTGGTCCCCTTTTCAAGAAGCAGAGACTGGATGGTGTACTCCAACTTCAGGGGGATCGTATTTCTGAGTCTCCATGGGAAGGTCTATACCAGAGCACTGGAGAGGAGAACCTTACATCCAGGAAGAACAATATTGTTTTCGTCCTGTCTGTGGAACAGTAGACCACCTCTTTGTCTGCTTGAAGCTTGTATAAGGGTGCTTGGGGGTTTTCCTAACCAGTCTACATGTCTTTTGTGGACTTGGACAAAGCATTACACCACATCTCTTAGGGAATCCTGTGAGAGGTTTGCTGTTGTTGTTGTCATGGGCCATTTGAGAACTTGGTTTGCATTGTCAGCAGTAAGTCAGACCCATTCCTGGTGGGAGTTGGACTTCTGTTTCTAATTTTAACGGAGAGAATTTCTAGATGTAGCCAAGTGGCTGAGGGTTTCTGCTTTGGAGGCCTCAGGATCAAATCTCTGCTCTTCACAGATGATGTTGTTCTTTTGGTCTCATCAGGCGATGAGGTGATGACCTCCAGCTTGCACTGGGCTGGTGTGCAGCCAAATGTGAAGCAGCTGGTACGAAAATAAGCACCACCAAGTCTGACACCATGGTCTTCAACTGGAAAAGGGTCGAATGCCCACTCTGGGTCGTAAAGGAGTTACTGCTTCAAGAAAAAATGTGATTATGGACTACAGTGGTGGTAATGAATTTTCTCCAAAGGGTGGCTGGGCTCTCTCTCAGTGATAGGGTGAGGATTTTTGGGAGGGGATCAAAGTAGACTTGCTATTCCTCCACATCGAAAGGTGACACTTGCCAATGCCTCCTTGGCACCACCTAGGTGAGGTGTTTCAGGCATGTCCTACTGGGAACGGGCCTTGGAGCAGACCCAGAACACTTATATCTCATGGTTGGCTTGGGACTGCCTAAGTGTCTCCCTAGATGAGTTGGAGTAGGTGGCCCGAGAGAGGGACGTCTGGGGCATCTCTGTTCGAACTGCTGCTCCTGTAACCTGGACTTGGATGAACAGCAGAAAATGGAATAGGGAAAAACAAAACAACAAACAAGCAAACAAAAAAAACAAACAAAACAAAAATGATTCTTCAACTCAGTGTGACAAATTTGTTATTGGTGTCATATCTGGCAGCTAAAATTGCCCTGTTGTGACTTTTCAGGAACTGTACTTATTGGTTGATAAAACACCATCAGATGTTCATATGGGCTGGTGTCAGCAGTAGTACCGGTAGCTGCACTCTGACAATCTCAAGCACTAGCCATACTGAGCCAAACTGTAATGTTGTTGACAATTGTGCTACTTTCATCACACGCCTTTACGGCACTTGTACTGCCATGTGAGTCTGAGGAATTGTTATGTATTTAGATACTTTTGAAAACAAATCTCGTTCATGTAAAACACTACCCTTTGTTGGAAATCAGAGCTGTCAGAGCTCCAGTAACAGTACATTGTTATATTAGATTTAGGTACCTTCTATTCATTTTAAATTGGTTAGTTTAAGGTTACACTGCTTGGGTTCACCTTTTTCTCTAGTACACATATATAGTCTCTTTGTGCACCTCTCATCCACCATCTCATTTTCCTGTAATTGATGGATGCTCCTCATCCAGCCTCTCTGGCAGCTTTTAAGAAGCTTTTAATGGGACCTCAGAGGGCAACCTGTGCCATCTTTCTTTCCCTTTCTGCTCCTTCAAACTAGCAGCCTTCAATGGGTCTCTTGAAGACCATTCTATGTGTACCTACTTGAGAGAGATGACCAACTGAGAAGTGTGCTAATAGGCTCGCCCGGCCTAATGTCGCTGTCTCACACGGTCCCCGCTTCCATCTCCTCCTTGCCGCCCTCATGCGCAATGGGAGTTCAAAAAGCCCCCTTAAAGAGAAATAACACTCTTGACAACGGTAGCTGAAAAAAGAGAGAAGGAAGAGGCATCAGTGGATAGAACAGTGGATATGAAGAAACAGTCCCTGCACACCTATTATTAAATATCATCATTTACTAATAGGTTTGCATCAAAGTTCTTCTTCCTCTCTTCACAGTTCAGATACTTTTGCCTATTAGACTCAAAGTTTATGCCTGCCTGCAGTCATTGGATGAATACAAGCATTAGATGATCTGCTCCTTCTCCAAGTACTTCTTAAAGTTAATCCTTTGTTTGAAGTCATTTTTAACCAGTGTGGAAAAACCAAATCTTTTTTACACTTTTGATCACTTAGGTTGCGTGCCACAAAGGAAACAAGGTCAAAGCACAGTACAAAGGAAGAACAGAAGCAGGGATGGAAGCGTTTGTTTTTCTCCAAACACTGTTAGCTGCGCTTTGTGTGTCACCACCAGTTAATTGTGTAGAGTGTGCGATGCTTTGTTTGGAGAAGCCAGCGCCCTTCCCACGAGCTGATCAAAAGAGGCAGAACCAATAGAGACGAAGAGCTTCAGGTGGGGAGGAAAGACGAGGGGGTATCTCTGTCGCTCTATCTGCCTCTCACTCGTGACGTGGTGATCACACACTACACTTTTCATTTCAGTTCTGCTCATTTCATCTTTATTTCATCCGTCATCGTTATTGGCGTAACTGCCAATCAGAATCAATAATACCAATGCAATTCGTTCAAAACTGAAAATCTATGCATCCAGTTAACACTATTTATGCTGAAATTATACACTGTTTGACTCGCGTCTTAGATCCCAACATATGGACAAATATCTATCAATTATTCATAAAAAATAAAACAAAAAATAGGTGCAACACAGTCACACACTTCCCACCTTTTTTGTCTTTATTACCCTCTCTGTCTTTATCCCCTTTTCCCATGACACCCCCTTCCCACTACCACCACCACTCAATATTACAGCACTAATACTGCCACTTCATGTGCAAATATTTGAGTCTGCCGTCAAATCCCTAATCACACCGATCAATCTCCCAGATATTACCCTCCAGCTGAAGGCCTTTGGACAACTGCATTGATTTTGCCATTTTTCTTGGCATTTTTCTTCCCCACGGATATATCAAATCAAAAGCTTTTTAAAAAAATTTTTTTTTAAAATATTCTCTTCATCCTCGCTCAGCCTGACAAGGAAGTCTTGTCTCATAAAGCTGCTAAAATTGGATTTCTATCACAAAACAATAACTAGCAGCATTCTCTGTTCCCTCCGAAGCATTTTATGGATTCCTACCTTCACTCGGTGCCTTGTCTTGGCCTTTTCACACACAAATGGCATTAAAACACCAAGAATTCAGATCACCTTTTAATTGTGCCTTAAAGTGCACAAAAATAACAAGCCCAAAGTGTTTGAGGGTGGAAAACAAGAAAATGTCTGTAGCCTGCATATTATCTGGCTAATTAGGCAAAGCCAGACATTCTGAATGCATAGCTAATGAGCGCCTTCTCCATCTCTGCTGGGATCACCCAGCACGTCTAATGGTCACATAAATTCTCATTTATAGGTCATAATCTGTCACTTATGTACATGGGTTCCCCCAATTAGAGATATGGGCCCTTCATACTAATGTCTCTCAAGGGGATTCACAGCTCTGGTACGCTGGCACTCTCAGAGGCCCATTAGTAACAAATTCTGACCTGGCGTCGCAACTGACCCCAGAGGACTGCGGGGAACCTGGCTCCTAAATGACGCTGGTACTGGGGAATGGTTCCTGGTGCTTGTTGAGAGTATCCTGTGTGTCTCTGTTGCTAAGTCTGTCGGCTGAAATGGCAAGGGACTGGCAGGAAACCAGCACTGAGTGTTTGACAGTAGACAAGAGGACAAAGAATAGTAGGAGCTTGGTTCAGCCATGTGTCTTGTGCTGCCATTTGCTATTCTTCTGTTGCCATTTTGCCGGACAATTACTATTCTATTATCAGCTGCCAAAATATTTATTTGAAGCATGTGGACCAAATTTGAATTGTAAATGGATCATAAACCTGGATAGCTTTCTGCTTCACTCTAATTAGCAGGAAAAAAAAAAAAGCGAATTGCCAATGAAAGGGGACATTTTACTCCATCTCAGTGGAATCACCTAAAGGCCAAACAGTCAGCATCCCATGACCCCAGCAGTGCTGTGTGAGTTTGGTGCAGTGTGCAGAAGATCCATGGATCCAGTTAAAGGGTTCATCCCGGAAAGGGGGATGAAGTTTTAATTAACTATTCACAGAAATGCTCTTTGATGGGGAGGAAAAAATAGGGTTAAATCATCTCTGCACAAGAACATCCTCCTCCATTTATATGCATGTTTGCATCTATAACACACAGAATATTTATTAGTAAGTTACTGAATGATAGAGCTCTACGCTAAGTAGGCTAAAACTTGCCATAAATAACTAAAAAGCTTGTACTGTGCATTCAGCTATGGAAGTTAACATTGACTTAGTCTGAATTCATATCATCTGATGTAGAGGTCTGCCATTCGGTGGATATTTACTGTACCATAGCATTCTCTTTTCTTCCCCTTCCACTCTTTGTGTTTTGCTATCCAAACGCTTACTTTAAGCTTGCAAACTGCACTCTGAAAATGTATATTTGGATTGTGTAACAGGACACGTCTGCTTGGTTCTTTTGGGGAGTTAGCCATGTAAATGATTGTGCTTACCATCCCACATTTGATTACATTCTCAAGTGCTTTGATATAGCTCTGGCTGTGTGCCACATCTATCGTTTGCAATTCCCCCCCAAAAACCCTGCACTCTATAACTCCGTATTTCATATTAGATAAGGTAGGCAGATTAGTTATTTTACAATATTTACAGTTTACTGATTTCTGCAATGTCTGCAATACAATGTGGAAGGGGAAAGAACCTGCATGCACAGTGAGTCACAGTGTCAGATTTGGTTAAAGTCAGGTTACTTTAAATGAAAAAAGAAGCTCAATGTAAGTTGTGAAAGTTGAACTCCCCACACTGTGATGACCCCCAGATGAACCTGACTAGTTAGCCTCTGTCAAAGCATTCCACAGACTTTTTGCAAGAATTCGATTCAGATTCTTTCAGCTTTAGCTTCCTCTGGAGACCCTTCTATTCTCCATGGTAGGTCAATATAGTTAGTTTCTCTTTCTATTAATCTCTCTCCTACTCTTTCCATCCTGACTTCTTCAACAATCTTGAAGAGGAGTCAAAGTACTGTTTTATCAAAAAGGAATTCAAAAAGAGCATCGCTGTCAAATGGTCAGTGCACATCGTTTACTCTGGAAAGGAAGCATGTCTGCACCACAGAAAAATAGAAAAAAGGGTAGAAAAAGTAGGCCAGGCAACCAGTTCATAACCTCAGCTTGCTATTCAGTCAGACAGGAAGCTGTATTGTAGTGTAAAAGCAATATTTTCACATCGTGGCCAGTGTTTTCTGAAACATTGCTTGCAGAAGAATGTAATGTGAGTGTAATGGTACGGCCTGTCGGCCAGCCAGCTGTGTTGAAACCCAAGACCTCAAAGTCGATCCAGAAAGCCAGTACAGGCCAAAGTCAGTATGTGGGCGTTTAGTAAATTGCTTGATGTAAAGAGCTCTCAAGAGATGCTCTTCAGGGCTTCTGTTACCAGAAGAAGAGAGGAGACAGTTGTTCTTTGGTTCACCTCTAAATCTGTGGGAAAATCTTAGAGTAGATTATTCAATACCTCCCTAAGTTGCAAGGCATGTTCTGTAGACACTTATTGGAAAGGGAAAGCTTCGAAGGCCAAGGGTCTCTGTGACTAGAGCTGTCAATCTTTATGAGACTAAAAGGGCACAGTATAAAGATGAAACAATTGTCTAAAACAGCTCGAAAATAAAAATGGCATAGGGAATATGAGAAGTTACAGTAAGGCTTTGGTTTGCAAACAGGGTAACAACCTGCATAAATGCAATTCTTTACAGGTCCACGCCGTTAATTGATAGATCAAATCTGGCAGTTGTATTACCTCACCTCTCTGCCACACTTTGTTTATTCACTGAACTAAAGTAGTCACTGGAGCTTTGATGTGGCCCTGACTTTGCAATATCAGCTGAAGAATGAATGCCAACAAGAATGTAATATCAGTCTTTGCTGGTTAGTGGTTAGCACTGAGTAATGCATATTAAGTAATGAGCTGCCCAAATTGATCAGTAGACAGTCAGTTAGGCCATGCATAAAACAATCAATTATTTGATCAATAGCCCTCATTAGGCCATCATATAGTTAAGCTGTATATTTGGGCTTCTGGTTGGAATGAATAATTTAAATCCCACTGAGGAAAGTGGGAAGACCGGCCCAGTTCAGTGTCGTCACGTGCCTGAAGGGGCATTGTTGTTGGATGAAATACATGGGGTTAAGAGCTGAAATACTAGCATAAGTTCAAAGTATATTGGTGTGTCGTGCAGTCTTCAAAAAAGGAAAGGTAGATTGCACAAGCTGCTAGTGTGACTTACAGTTAGATTTTAATATTTTTGCAACTTCTAGCTCCTGTGTGACTGAGTGCATGTAAAAATGTATGCAGGTGTTGCCACCTTTCATGGTGCTCAACTGTGCATGCTGTAACCTAGAAAATGGAGCTTTCTGGCATGTTTAATATGTTGTTGTTGTTGTTTTTTTAACCCAAAGAATGGTCCAAGTAGTTGCAAAATATCAGGAAGGGTCCAAGATGAGACTCAACCTTTAGTCTTCTTGTTGAAAGTTGGTTGTGTTACCTTCTGTCATGGACGATTTCACTCTTTGATAAGAAACCACTTCTGTATTTTGTTTTAGGAGCAATTAATTGGGTTGTTTCAGACAGGAAAAACAAACAACCCAAATAATTGTTAAGTTGGAGGAGACTGGGAGATGGTACAGATTTTAAATCCCTCTATTTGCTGCTTGATGTAATTAAAACATCTTTGATGGATAACAACCTGTAGTTAGGGGAGCTGCACCGAATTGCACTTGTGTGCATCTTTTGTATGATCACTCACCAAACTCTTTTTATGTGTGGAAAATTGTACCCAGTAAGGCAATGTTACCTTACAGATTGGAATATATTTGAGGAAAAAAAAAAAAACCCCTCCAAGACACATGGAATTTTACCTCAACTTCAAAGTCTTCCAGGTGGAGTCGTGCTGCGTTGACTACTATACGCTTTCCAAGACCGATTTTCAGATCTTGGTCGGCGGTCGTGTTACAGACAAGTAGTGGTTGGTGTTTGTTTTTGAGCTAATGAGTACTGTGACATGCGCCTAACAAAACCTCGCTGAAGGGGGCATTGCTGGGAATCCAAGCCAAGTTGAAACCACTGGCGCCAGTAACACATAGCGATAATCTGGATGGGGCGGAGCTTTTAGAGATCACAGTGCAGTGCCACTATTGCCATCTTTTCCCATGGGAGTCTTAAAACAACTTCAAAACAGCATGGATGCCTCTTTTCTTTTTTTGCTACGTCAATGTTAATTCCTACATTTGAAGGTTTAGGATGAAGACTTTCCGAGGCTTGAATATGGAGGAGGAATTATCATTCGCCTTACCCTTGATTTTCACTCACAATTACCAACAATGACTTTCTACCTCCCAATTATTGGGGCAACCAACAGCAGTCTCAATTCCCTCCTCAGTGTCTTAAATCCCCTTCCTGCTTTAAGTGTCCATGTTTCCTTCTTCTAATTGCATCCAGACATTTAGAATCAGACCTGAATGGTTGTCTAGGTGTTAATTGGTTTGAAGGACTGCTAACAGGAGACAGACATGAGAGAGGTGAATTAGGATGGTGCATGTGGTGCATAAATAACGAGGTGTGGCCTGGGTGTTGTCATGGCTTGTTTAGAGGTGTTCTGGTTTATGTTGTCGCTGAGGTGGCCCTAGAGAAAAATGTAACATGCAAACGTACACGTTCTTGTGTTTTGTCCTTTTTCTAAATCCTTCACTTGGTTTGTCAAAGATGAATTTTAACTGCAACTTGTACTGTGTTAAAGGCTAGTGGAGATAAAACTAGCTGCTTGTCAGGACAGTTCTCTCCAAAAATTTTCACTAACACAAAGAGCTCATTCTTAGTGAAAGAAGCTTCTTTCTTATTCCATGGGGCCTTCACTCATTTAGGGTTAATAGTAACCCTCATCCATGGGTGCAGAATTTTTATAAAACAGGACCTATTGGTGAAAACCTGATCACACAACTCATGAGGAGATCACTCTGGACTACTTCCCATCTGCTACTGTTAAAGAACAATCTATCTTGAATCTTGAATCTCACCATGACCATTTGGGCGGGGAAAAAAAGTCACTGTTTTAGCTGTTGGTTTTTCCAAACAGCACCTCTTGGAGAATTGACTCCACAAAATAAAACCCTTTTTGACAAATATTTTAGTGTCAAAACAGACAGGAAGTAGAAGTAGTAGATCAGCCCAATTAATTTTTTACCTCAATGACTCCTCAAGCAAGCCTTCATTTAACGAAATTGTATTTGGAGTGCTTCTGTCAAGAAATTAAGAGCTTGAAGTACCTGCACAGGGAAAAAAAGAAGCAAACCTCCGTCTTTTCAGAGGCTGGTTAACAGCTTACTTTTAATTTCTTTCCCAGAAGCCTTGTTCTATGTGGCTTTAACAAAGTATGGAGAGGTTTACATGCACTTCTTGTAGCGGGTGTCACAGACTGCTGTTCCCCTGCTGACAAACGTGCTGATACTCTGACTTCAAATCTGCAGCTTACCCATCTTCTGAAGGAGCAGCTTATGCTGTGGGGAGACTTTTTTTGTTGTGTCTCCACACACTGCTACTTTACCCGCCTGCCAAGGCCTATTTTCTATGCAGATCAGCTGTCCACCTGCTAGAAGAACTTACATTTTAGCTCCTGCTGCGTGCTTCACTTTACTAAGGGGCCTTTGAGCAAGGCTGAGGGGATTTGCAGCTGTGGACAGCAGAGGGGAAGATGGATCTCCAGCTGGTGTTGGCATGGTGGTGGCACTGAGCAAGCCAGAAACATTTGCCTTAGTGTGGTGTAGGGATGGAGTATGAATCTCACTTTTCTTTCTGTCTGAAGCTTTTTCTGTATTTTTTTCCCTTGAGCTACGTTTACACTGAATTTATTGGAAATTATTTGTATAAAGTTAGAACCTAGAAGGAAAAAACAAGAGCTGGAGGAAGGACTCTCACCAGACCTAGACTGGAGAGATTACGGTTCATGGGTGGCATCATATAAAATAACTACCACTGCAATAGAGACAGTGGAGAGGTGCGATTTCTGGCCTTCCACTGGTTACTGATCTGGCTTTATAATGCATTGTAGTGCATTATACCAATGGAGTCCATAATGGCAAAGTTAACCCTAAACAAAAATTATTTCACAAACAATTGTTAGCCTGAACCTGCACCCTAACATCTTAATAATTTAATCTAATTTAGCTAATTTCCTAAATTCACTTCCTATTCATTAACAGGAGAATCACAAAACTCTCGTTCTCAAAGTATGAAGAACAAAATAACACATACACAAGCATAGACTCTCACATGGCTATAATCACTCTCTCACACCTCTAACTGTGGTCCTTTACACCGTGTCAGGCACTGGCTGCCTGGTAATGCCAGTCTAATAGTATTTCAAATGAACTGTAAGGCTTCAGTGGAGAAGCTCATTTATCACTCTGTATTCAGACTATGAACCTTGCAGGAAAAAAAAGGAGATTGGCCACCTGATGTACGTGATTTGTGAAAAGAGATATATCAAGATGATGAAGTCGGTAGTGTGGAGAGGAAGTGGTTAGGAACAGGTTTACTTAACAGGAAAAAGAGAATAAACAGAAAAAAAAACAGTGATAAAGATGGTGATAAGCAGAGAAAAAACAAAACAAAACAGAGTGAAAGTGAGCAAGAGGCAGTACTTAAATGAACAAAGTATGAAGGAGATGGATGAAGTTTGAACAGACTGAGTGTTGATTCAAAAGTTATGGACAGGGAAGAGGTGCAGAGCCTCTCCTCTCTACCCCTGAGAGTGTCTGAGTGTCTGACAGCGTGATCCACCTCCTCATTTACATTCATGTGCGGGCTGGCAACGAGTTCTGCCATCTTTTGAAGTGCAGATCTTTATTTTACCTCTCAATCTACCTCTCTTTATCTTACTCCTCATCCCATGACTGAACATCTCTTTGGTACTTTGTAAAACCCTCTAAGTTCGAGGGGAACCTGAACTCAGATGCTCCGCTGTTGCGCCGTTCTGCCAAAGTAATGTGTTGTGAACTTGCATGAATTCTTCCTCTGGGCTGCAACTCTCACAACTGTCTCAAACTCAGGGCCAAATCTTGACAGGTAGTATCTACAATGACCTTTGGATGATTTATTTAATTTTTTGTTATTTTTATGGGCTTTTTAAGCTATACTGCTGACTGAAAAGTAAAGCAAAACAGCACAATTTCTCATGACAAATTCATATTCCCAAAAACTACAACAGTTACTACAGCAGGTATGAGCCCAGCCCAAAACGGGGCTGTAACGGACACATACAAATACAGAAACATCACTACAACATTCTAAGTCTCATAGTGTAGACATGAACCTCAGGTAGACGCTTAGACATCTGTGTGTCGAGAGCACACTGCTTTAAATTTGTAGTAAAAAGAGGAGACGGCAGTAAATGGGCACTGTGGCCGGCCCCGCGGCTCGAACTTGTCAACAACACTGCCAATTAAGGGCTGATTAGGAGGTGGAGCTGAATTGCCGACAGCTAAATACGCGCTGCCAAGACCCCAATCTCACCCTGTGCACACTTTACCCGCCCTCAACACACCCACAGATTGCTGTGGAGCTCGTGTCAATTGCTGAAACATTCCAGTGCAGCGAGATCACTTTTCCTTTTTTTCCCCCCTTGTCACAGTTCAGATTTAAACAGTTTTGATTAATTTTATTTAATGTTAAAAGCTACATTATAATCATAAAGTAAAAAGGCCACGGAGCCTCGTGGATTGTTCCTACTTTGTAAAAATAACTCATAAATGCGTTTTAAAAACCCTTTGAAGTAGATCTAAATTTGCGATTAACCATTTCATTGACCTGGCAGAATAAAACACTTCAGTCTTTGTGTAGAATACTTATGTGTTTAAGTGGAAAGAGGATGTTTATTTACATAGGTACGGTCTTTTAAAAAATTTCGCGTTCAAGCAAACCCTTGAGTTGACCCTCTACTAATTAGATATTCTAAAAAAAAAAAAAAAAGTCAGGTTCAACATTTGTACATTGGTGTCAATTTACAATTAATTGGAACTAGAGATCGTTTCTGCCAGTGAGATTATATTATAATGATAGCACCGAGATTTTCTCTTCCCAAGTTACTAACATTCTCAAATTTATTTATTTTGCCTCAGGACCAGAAGGACTAAGAGAAGGAGTACATTTTTAAATTGAACACCACATTAAGTCTGAAGTGATCACTGCAACGCTCTCTCACCTCCCCTCAAACCTCTAAGCCCCTCATCCACCTCAGCCTCCTTGAATTAGCGTATGCTCTGTCAGGCTCCGGGCCTCAGATTTGCCCCCTCCAGTTTTCAACCTTCCAAACCCGCTCAGCCCAGATCAGTGCTGTGCTCAGCCCAGCACAGCTTCTCAAGGTTAGGGGCAAGGAGAAGCTGCAGAAAGGAACTCTTGCCATCTGTTTTATTTGGAACCTGATCCATGCCTGACTATGCAACCAGGTACAGAGGAAGACAGACCTACATTTGACCAGGGTTACAGTGACTTTAAAAACAGACATGTTTTCTCTTTTTATTGATGTGATGACACCGTGCATTGTCAGCTCATGACGGGTTTTCTCAACAGATTGTTCTGGTAGGTGTGAGGAAAAACATGGGCACTGATGACAGCTTGAGAAAATAGACCCTCAACACCAACATTAATAGCACAACCCCAAATGATTCTTATCCCTTAAATATCTGACAACCAAATATGTAAATATAGCCAACATAAATATTGTTCCTTCTTCAGTAAGAGCCCCCGGTCATGGGAACCCTCTGACCTCTATGCAGCTTCACCGTCTCCCCAAGGTCATCAAGCTGAACTAATCACTCCCCTCACCTCTCACAAACTAACTAGTCCATGAGCTGTGGCATCTTCATTTATCACATCCTTGATTAAGGGAATCTTTAATTACACCCTCCCCTCCTCCTGTGGATCTGTATCTCTTTTCCCTCTTCCACCTAACAGACTCCCGTCCATCCATCCATTCTTAAAGATCCCTCCCAGGGAAGGGGCTATAGCATGTCACTGTCCCAACGCTCGGGGACTCAGTAAGTCGATCCAACAGGAAATCAATATCAAGGCCTAATGCTGAATAATTGAGGTTACGGGAGTTCGGCAGCACTCCCCAGACGTGCACCCCCACCCTGTCGTGTAACCTCCCATTATGCACAGGGAGGGGCACACTGTGCCCTCATGTCCCTTCTGTTACACGGAGGGTTCATTTGTTTGACTTACTGACCGTTTTAACACTAAAGTGCTCTTAGAGATCACCAGCGGCGCTCCAGTTATGGGCTGATTGTTCCTTAGCAAGAAGGTTCATTTAGTGATGCTTAAAACACTAGATCAATGTCACGTCTTATCCATGAGGAGAAAGTGATGTGTGTAATGCAAGTGATTTTTCCCTAATTTTGTTATCAACTTTCAAGTCACAGCATGTTTCATAGCAACATTTCTGCTCCATATCCAGTGCATGTTGAAATAGTGAGCAGGGACAAGGGAGTATAATTACTTGTTAGGTTAGGAGTGTGACATTCACTAGAGGGCACAAGCTGCCTTGAAAAGACTCTAACCTCTGCAGCTGGCAAGAACAGAGGGGATGAGCTGAGAACCAGAGCTTGCCTTAAAAGGTTATTAGGAGACAAAACAGTGCGGATTGAGGGACCTGCGGAAAAGTTTCACCTTTGTGATGACGGGCTAACAAAATGAAACGGTTTTACTCTTTCATAGGTTTGACTCAAGGGTTTGTCTTGAGCTTGAGTGAATAGATTTGGCATTTGTGAGACAGCTGGATTGTCAGTTTGGGTTGCACGGTGCATACATTTTTTTTTTTCTCAGCAAACACTGATACAGTGAGTTGATTTTATTCTTAGCTGTCAGTGTTTTATGTGGCAGTGTTTATGAAATAGCAAAAAGCTGTCAGTATTAGTTTATTTTTGAAAAATAATGTGCTGACCTGCCGTATCTTTGAGGAGAAGCAGATCTCTCTCTCTCTCTCTCTTTCTCTTTCTCTCTCTCTCCACACACACACACACACACACACACACACACACACACACACACACACACACACACACACACACACACACACACAGAGCAGCTTTGGCTGTATCTGATCCACTGTTTTTCTTTCTTTTCAAACATAGAGTCCTCTCATCATTTCTGCCTTCAAGCTTCTTTTTTTCCCCCAGACTTGAGGATATAATTCAGCTTCTACATAAAGCTGACTGCAACACACAGTAATACACACACTGACTTTTCCACAGCAGCAACCTTCTGTAAAGGTGCAGAGCTCTGTAAGGCGATGCACTTGGCCTGAGCCACGGAAACAGCAGGGAGAGGTAGAAGCAGCAGAAAAACAATCTCAGAATCTCAGCAGCCTGTGTCCTTGTTATTCAGTCTGAAGCTTCTGCACTGCGTTTTCTTGCTGGTGTTAAAATCTTCAGCTAACACCCTTTTGCATTCGGCCTTTCCTGTGTATGGTTTCTGCACACTCAATCATTAATAGACAGCTATTTATAGAACCAGCTGTAATATCAGTAAACACGCCTAAAGGACTCAGAATTGTATTACATTAGGGCCACTTTTGGGGAACTCTACACACATCGGTCTGGGTGTTCTGCACTGTTAGAACCATTCACACAAACTTCTCACACACACAAGCACACTCGTGATGGTGTTTTGTCTGTGGGATTGCTGAGCATACTCTTGTATTGCTGTCTTGTAGTCTAACATAGTGGTTGTACACAGAGCAAGACTTGTGTGTTCGCTTATGGGCACAAAGCCATTCCTTTGTTGTTTTCCTGTTCGTCGCGGTGTGTTATTGAGAGCGTGTCACTTCTCACATTGTGTATTTATCCCCACCACCACCACCACCAAACACACACACACGCACACAGACACGCACCCTCTCTCCCCGCTTCATATCCCTCCTCTTTGCTTCCTCTCCCCTCCAGGCTAAGGCCACTCAGGCCTGCAGATGGCAGATAATGACAGTGCTGTCCCCACTGGCTAGTTGTGCGTAAGTGTATGTGTGTTGCGGGTGTTGGCTCCGTCTCTGTTCAGTTCGTTGCCAATAGTGGGCTGTTAAGCTCCACTTGGATACCTCCTTGCTGGCTGCCTGAGCGGCTGGGTCACTGGTTGGCTTACTGACTGACTGGCCCACAGTTCACTGGTATATTTGTCGCTGATGTACTAGATAAGACACCAACTGTTTGGCTGACTGACTTAGTGAATGGTTGGAGTTTGTTGGCTTACTAAACTGCTGACTGGCTGATATATTTATGGGCTGATTAGTAGTTGAGCTGAGCACCTGACAAGCTGACTGACAAGCTGACTAGCACAGTGTCATGACACTGGCAGCTCTACAGCTAGGTAGGGATATGGTAACTATTCTAAGTGTGTGCGCGTGTGTGTGTGGTGTAAGGTCCTACAGTGTTCCGGTGTCTGTTCCTGTCTGCCAGTCCTGACTTGTGCTTGTCTTTTTGATAGAGACATAAATGTGAGTCTCCACTAGGGCACTGTCTAGATTCCTTTGCTGTACTGTATAAAATGTGCATGTGCTTCATATGTGGAGAGCTAGAACACCACCTATTATATTTTGAGGGTTTTGCTGTTGGTTAGAAGTTGATAGTAGAAATTAAAATTTTCACCATATCCTAGAATTTAGTCCGGACTTTGGGCTTGAAAAACCCTAGATCCACGTTTTCATAATGAATAGCACTAACTTGTTAGACCTTCCTGGGCTGATGAACACACATGCCAAGTTAGGAATGTAGGCTGTCTATATTGGTATCCGGGGCAGCCCAGTATAACCCTGATGGCATGATTAAGGTTATTTTCTCAGGCTTTAAAAGGCTCCATACAGAACCACAGAACAGATTGATTGATAACCCTTGTGAGAAAACTTACACTTGAGAGCAGTGTCTTTTAACCTAGAAACCTGGAACTATCAGATTTAATTACCTAAGTTAAGTTTTGATATTGTTTTTCTAAAAATAATGCCACATTGTGCCGTTTGTTGCACATTTAGCATCAAAACGACACAGTTTCCACTGGAAATGTTCTATAAACGGGGCCTTCTTACCATCTATCTTTATCTCTCTATGCTCCTCTTTTCTGTCTTCTCTTTCCTCTAAGACCCCCCCCCTCCCCCCATCTGTTCCCAGCAGATTTCTGCCCCTCCCCGAGCCTGGTTCTCCCAGGCATCTCTTCCTGTTGAAAGGGAGTTTTTCCTTCCCACCATTGCCAAGTGCTTGCACATAGAGCATTATCTGATTTTTGGGGTTTTCTCTCCAATATTAATGGGCCATTTTCTTGCAGTATAAAGTGGCTTAAGGTGACTGTTGTGAATTGGTGCTTGGTAAATATTATAAATGTTATATTTTCTTACAAACAAGTGTCTTGCCTTTTTGTACCAACACTTTCTTAAATTTCAATATTGAATGAGAGTTGAATGAACAGCTCAGAGCAACAAAACAAATAAAATTACTTTTTGTTTTTTATATATAATGTATTCCGAGGTTGTGCTCTCAGCAGTTAAGCACATTGGGGTTTGAAGTCTATTTTATGTGGGTTCAGAGTGCTTATCTTTGCATGTAAAATAGCCTGTGCACACATGCAGCCTCTGTTGTTGGTCCATGGCCTCAGGGTATTAGGCAGCTACCTGAGGCCATCCCTGATGAGAGGGTGAAGACCACCCAACAGCGATGCAAAAATCCTGATTTGGCAACAGCATATAAATCTTAGTCCTTGTGTCACATTGAATGCTGGCCCACATATCCTGTGTACACGTATACTATACAACTCTTTGACCCAAATTCTAACTGGTTAATATAACACAAAATAATCACACTTATTGTGCTTTGGGTTGTGGTGCACCCTGGATGTGACCATTTTCAAATATTTATCTACTGTCAGACGCTCCCTGTCCACATGCAGCATCTCTGGGTGTCATGCTCTGAGAGCCAAAGAGATTTTCGATGTTTTCATTAATTTGCTGCGACATGTAATACTTAAGCACTTACGGCAAGTGTATATGATGAGACAAACCTAAAGTGAAATCCGTCTGATTAATGATTGGTTTTGGCCTCGCTAAAAGTATGAATACCTGATTTCTAACCGCCTTGACTACAGAGGGTGTATGGCCTTGTCAAGGATAAGGCCCTCCCTCTCTGTCTGCTCCATTCCACTTTCTACTACTCATTCCTTCCATCTCTTTTCACCAGGGAGGCCTGAAATGTTTGAAGCTTTCCCTTTTTCTTTTGGTCCTGTTCTCTCTCTCTCTCTCTCTCTCTGTGCCAGGGTCCCTGGATGTAGAGTTTTTAATTACTCCCTCCTAGCTTTGTGCATAACCAATGAAAGATTGAAGGGCACTTCCCTCTGAAAGGCACTGTTAGAATATGGGTTTTTCTAATGCTTTGGGAGAGGAATACTAATACATAAACTGAGACTTTTGTGCTTTTGTGTATCTGTAGTTTATTTGCGCCTTAGCAGGTATGTGTGCTCGCATAACTCATATCTGTGTGTGCGCATTTGGGCGTGCACCCCCTAGACAGAGTGTCTGGCTGTTGTTTTGCATGAGAATCAGGGCTGGGGAGGAAAGGCATTATTAGATTGGGTGCATGGAGTGGTGGGGGGGTGGGCTGGATGAAGACTGTGAGAGCAGGTGGGTTCATTGCATTGATTTGATTTCTTTAAGACCAGTTCGAGGGCGTAACACCTGAAGGTGCCCTCAACAACTCTGTTTAGACAGCAAAATGAATATCGGAAGGCAAGAAAATCAATAGAGGATACAATAAACAAATGATTAGGCTACGCAAACTATTTTGGGTACAGCCTGTGCTCTCAGTGCAGTCTGCCTAAGTATCTCCTAGAAAGGAACAAAAAAAAAAAAAGTTTTACAAACCTTACAAATTTTGCATTTGTAAGGTTGTGGAAAAGAAAAGTGAAATGAAAATGGCTCTAAAATTAACACATTTCTCTATACCTAGAATTGAATCGGATAATTAATATGGTAACATTTAAGAGTGCATCGGCCTGGTGGAACAAGATTAGTTCAGCAGTATTTCATGTGTCTGCACAGTGTTAATTAGTGTCAGGTGATTGATGGCAGTTCAACCCACAAGATGCTTATCATGTTTCTTGCTTTCTTATGGAAACCCACCCTAACTGCTTTCATGAATATGTCATCACTTTTCCTCCCATTGCTCCCTGCTCGCTGCTTCTCTCTTTCGCTCCCGAGCTGCAAACAGCAAAGGCCTTTTGTGAGCTTTCAGAGGAGTGTTATTTATTTGCCAGACTTGAATGGCGTTGAATTGTACATGTGACTAGAGGTTATGAGGTATTAATATACATGGAAGAACGCATCGGGGGTGTCGTAGGAATTTTCCCTTCAGTCAGCACTGCGTAGGTAGTTCTCACACGCGGCGGGCTGATATGTGTGAATTCATTTCCCCTAACACGGAGGAAAACTTCAAAGGCAGGGACGGGAATTTAGCCTTGTGGATTTGAAAAGGATGAGTCTCTAATCTGGTTAAACTTTGCTTGCTCTGTATATTTTCTCTCTGCCTCTTCGTCCATTTTAACACCCCTCTCGCCTTGTGCGTTTTTTAAAATTTATTTATTTATTTTTTATTTTCCTTCCAGTCATGCATACCTGTCGAGCTACTTTCCTTTAAGAAGTGAAAGAAATGATGACTTAATGTTTTTAGCCAGTATGGCAGCATAAACCAATCTCAGGAGTTGCGTCTGCTTGTTTGGGGATTATTTTTCTTTAAGCCTGTCATCTTCCTGCACATTGGCATACAAACTCACCGTCCCCTTTTATTCCCACCACCCTCCTCCTCCTCTGCCCTCGCACTCCAGCGCTGCTTTAAGTAGGAGAGGATGTTTCCTTTGCGTTGTACAGGGTCTGGTTCTCGAGCAAAGTGACTGCCGTCTCACAAAAAATTATAATCTCATGTCATAACACATAACTTAATGCCCATTGTGGTAAGTCTTTAATGTAACTGAATAATCTGAGACTAACAGGTATTTGCAGTTCATATTTTTATTCAAATTTCAATTGAGGGTGCAAAACATTAAACTGCAGTTGTTCTGCATGCTTTTGCACTTATGTAGACCCAGGCATGGTGTCGCAACATCTTTACACATTACATTCGCTTTGAAGTTTATGTCATCATTTCAGGTCTTGCCTTAGCCAGCCTTTGGGGAGCTCTTCCCTTGCATCAACCCCATATGACAGCACCTGAAATATGCATATGTTTCTAGCGCGCTGCAAGGTGCCATTTGAGGGTTATTTGGAGTGCAAGTGATGGCAGGCCAGAGTGCTGCCGACTTATTCCCTGAATGTTTGATGGTCTTAATAAGCAGGAAAACTACAGGACTAAGCACTTTGTTGGTTTGGCCGACTCACGGTGTGTGAGAGATAATGGACGGGAGAAAAAGATAAAATATTGAAAACCGTGTGATAACGGCAGCGTAAGAGGATGAAGGTTTGTGCATGTACAATGTTACCTTTTGTCATAAACAACAAAAAAAAAGTTACAAGGAAAGGTCATGTTATTAAGAGGTTCAAATGTTAGAAGGAGAAAAAGCAAACTTTTAATAACCAAACAAAGAACCAACAAAACATACATCCAAGCTGGAAAACAGGGGGGTTGTATGAGGTTTCTGTCAGTTTCAGTCAATGTATAACCTACAGTAGATGGCCCACACACACACACACACACACACACACACACACACACACACACACACACTTCTCTAAGCACAGAAGCAAAACTATTATACTGCTGTGGGCACGGGCAGCAGACGGTAAAGCAGATTTAGCCACCAGAAATCAATAGCGGTTTAAGTGTCCGCTCTTTACAACAACAAAATGAAGCCATTACACTCCACCAGACTCCATTAATAATTTTGCTTAACAAAACAGGGGGGTCACTCATCTAATGTTTCAGCTAATTTGTTTTATTGTGTGTCTGTGGAATTTGAGTGGCCTCGCTCTGATCCAAACCCAAAACCATGACGCACGTTCTCTTAGATGAGTGCATTAAGGCAAACGAGAAAACGAGATACTGATTCAACAGTGGGGGATGTGTCATCGGGGCTGTGTTAAGATCTGTGCACGTGCTAATGCGTGTTCAAAAATTGTACACCTTGATGGACACAAGGAGGATTCATGACTGAATGGGAGTGTCAGGTGAGGTGAATAGGAGATGGACAGGTGGATGGATGGATGGTTGGCGTGTGGATGAGGGATGGCGTTTCATAGCTATTACTCAACAAGTTTAGAGTCCTTGGAGTTTCTGGTGGAGTAAGTGGCTTTCACAGTTTCCACCACTACTGTACCTGTAATAACTTTGCGCCCCTGGTGCCCTTGCAATAAAATGATGATAAATGATAGGGAGGGGAGATGAAACCTGGTCTGTTTGTGTGAGTGTGAGGGTGTGCGGTTTTGTGTTATCAGAGACAGTATAAATGACTTACCACAGAGATTGCATAACAAGGGAACATCTATTCATTTATCATTTTAAATAATGCACCGAGTAAAGTGTTAATCTTCCCCTCGTTCATCTCATAACAAATATGAGGAATTTCCAGAGAGCAACATCCACAGGCTCTCATACAACTGCAGGACACCTGCAGACAAACAGGCCTGTGTGGCCGTTCTTTAACTTATAGTCAGTGTTTATTAGATACACGTTGAATTTTACCTTTTGGATGTGATGTGAATGGAACAAAAAAAGTGAGACAAATGAATAAATAATCTTGCCTCTAAGAGGAGACTTTCTGCTCAGCAATAAATATTCACAGCAGGTTGTAGCTTGGCACCACTTTGGATGTGCTCTTTAATTGAAGGTGCGGATTGAGCGGACCGGGTTCCCGTGGGTTGTCTCATGTCAGCTGTCCCTTCCACTGGGCTGTGAAAAAGCCGTCGTGGCAGATGTGGATTAGCGTCGGAGCATTGCAGTGCAGGTATTACATGTTTCCGTTGGCACTACAACTGCTGCCCCGTGACTGCTAATAACTTCTGTTGTCTCGTGTCTTTGGAGCACCACTTTGTGAACACTTGGGACGGCTGTTTTGTACCAGTGCCACTCCTAATGCCTGGGCATCCTGACAGATCAGAGGTGCTGGGGGTAGAAGGATGTATCTGGGAGTTTGGGAGGGAGGGGGTGGTTGTCAAAACAGCTTCTCATTCCCTCCTCAGCTGCTTCCTTTCCATCTCTTCTTCTTCTCCACCTTGCTGCCAAAAAGCTGGATGGAGATCAAAGGAGGCCAACATGAAAGGGTTCCCTGAGATTCTGTTTTTCCGTGCCCTGTCTCCCTGCTCTCTGTGTTATAGATATGGAAATTCTCAATTCCAAATACAGCTTCTACCTAGGCTGCAGAGAATGCGTGGCCTCATCCGACTCTCTCTTTTTCTTTCCCTTCTCCTATCCTCTGCCTCGTCTCACCCCTTCATCATCATCTCTCGCCATCCCCTGCTCTTGCCTCTCTCCAGCAGCCCTCAGGCATCCAGGTAGATAGCGGGTTGATTGGCAGCTGCTGTGACAGTCAGTGGAACCGGCTGAAAGTGGATGAGTGTCAGCCTTGCTCCGGGGGCTTAAGGTAGCAGCAGTGTTGTAGCTCCCTACTGGAGAGAGAGAGGCCCATGAAATAAGACTCAGTTCAGTTCTTTTCTTTCCCTCGCTTCTGTCAACTGAAGCAGGTAGGAGCTAAATAGGTTTTTCAAATCGCTCCAGAGTTTATCCTGAGACTGGAAACTGGAACGTTTTTTCAGCTCATATCCTGTAATGTGCTTGCCTTCTCTCATTCCTCTTTTCCTACCTTTGGTTTTCATATAAAAAATAAAAAAAGAGTTTTATGATCTAGGTTACAGCATCTTGTTTTTCAGGGACTTTTTAAAATTCTACTCCACCTCCCCCCTATCTGCTCTGAATCCTCAGCCTCGGCTGTCACGCCACTCGACAATTAGCCATGCTGTTCCCGCCTGTGCTTCATCGCTAAAAACTTTTTCCTCCTTTTTGAAAAACTTCTGAATGCGACTCAACGTCTGCTGTACAGCAGCCACGGGGGGACGAAATGTGAAATTGTCTCAGTTCTAAAGTGGCTGTGACCAATTCCCAGATGGAGGGAAAGCGTTTTGTGATGGCTTTCACTGTGTTGCCGTTTGAGCTCTGTCCCGTCAACAGCGAGAATTGCGTCAGCTTTCCCTCTGGCCGAGTGGGCCCCATTCTCCACAGCACAGGCAGAGGACACGGTGGCACCGGAAAACGCTCACACAGAGGGAGGAAAGTGAGGAGTCTTTATTGGGTACTCCAAAGACACTTTGTACCGATGATAACCGTGTAAGTCAAACAAAGGCTTAGGTTAGGCTGCTTGCCAACGCCCTCTTCTACCTTTGTTTGTGTGTTTTTTGTCACAGCTGAAACAGCTGACTACAAGCAATTCTGGCCTTTCTGGAAATAATGATTATGAGCGTCAGAACTGCAGCCTGATAGATAAACACACTTTGGAATCCAGAAACTAAAGATTTAATTTAATTATTTTCTAATGGTGTTGCTGTCAGCGCTAATGACTTAAGACCATAAAATGATGAAATTATGGCCATACTCATAGCTGTGCCAGCTGCATCTAGCTGAGGTCAAATACTTTAAAAAGCCATTTTAAAATAAACTGTGCTATGCATTTTTTTTTTCATGAACAGATTTTATTGGAGATTAATGGAACATAACACAGTGACAAGATCAGCTTGAGATTAGACACAGCAAAAATGAAAAAAAAAAATATGTCTACTAGTTGGGAATCAGCCAATTACTGCATTTCCTTTTGGCTTTATAAGTTGGATGACTTATAGTAGTTTGATGCTTCTGCCCTCAACTGACATAAAAGGCTCTCAGATTTCTGAACAGAGAGAACTTTGCATGTCTTCTTGGGTAAAGGGGGAGGAACGGGCGCTTTCAAGAGCCCATAAATATTGAATGCGGGATAAATGCGGACCCATTTGATTATGAAATGGAGGGTGTGTGAATGAGTTTAGTTGTACAAGTCAGATACCAACTGAGTGCTCTAGAGTGTCTGGAGAAAAAGAATATGCGTCACTGCAAAGTGGACCTAATTAGAGGGATTTGGGGTGTATTTAAAAATGAATCGCACTTCTACGCAACACCAACAACAGCATTCACCACTCCTCTAAATGGGCAGCTGGCAGGGAGAAGGCTTGTTGGATCGCTAAATGCTCCCAGAAACATATGAATGGGAGGCCTGATTACTTTGTCACTAATGATTCATGCATTTGCACGTACTGTACACTTGGACGGTGTATACAGCGCTGAAGACAGCCCTTCACTTTTGTTTGTGTCCACAGCTGCCTCTGGTTCTTCTCATAGCTGGCCTGCTCATCATTAGCACCACAAAAATGAGACACGGGAGCAGCACAATAAATGGTTTATTCAAAGAGGTCCAAAAAATCTCAGATTCCGGAAATAGCAAAATGTGCGCAAACCACACAGATCAATATTTACCCTCATTTTGCCTATTAACTGTGTTTGCAGGTAATACAAAGCAAAGCATCTTTTCCTGCCTTCTGAATAATCACACTTCCCAATGAGCAAACCTGCACAATATTACCTCCTCAAACTGCCTGATTTGTAATATTGAAGCTTTTTTTTTTTTTGCACTGGATCTCTTTCCTTTCTGATTGCCTCTCTTTTGCACTAAGTAAATTTGTGATAAACCCTTACAACCTGAGGAATGTAATTTCAACATCGGAATGGAACGTGATTAGAGTGAAATGGGTGAATCCTTCAGTGATGGAGTGCGTCTCAGAAATGGCATTGGGATGCAAGGAAACATTTCAGAGAGAGGGAGGTAGAGAGGGAGAGAAAAAAAAGCAGTTTGCCTTAATTGTGCTGTGAGTTACGGCAACAGTAAACCACATGGGCATACTCACCGAGAGCCATAAATTCAGACACAAACACATACACACTTAAGCATCATCCTCTGCATATGAATGAATTAAATCAAAAAAGAAGAGCCGGGGCTTCTAAACTTGTTTATATGCAGATTTCCCTGCACTGGGGTGATGAAAAACAGCAAATACATGGAAAAACGCTTGTGCTATTTTTACCTTCAGACAAATACGATATGGGATACACAATAGCTGTTTGCTTCCAACAGCAGCTAATGCTTTCTTTGTTGGTTGCTCCCTCCACATTCGTAGCTTTCCATTACACAGAACTGCAGGTAGCACAAGACATAAAAGGGAGTCATCTTATGTCTGTAATATACATGCTATTGTTCCTGTATGGCATGGTTGGTGTCATTCTGCTGCCGTCTGATTGCTCCGTCTCGATGGAATGGGAGGTTAATCTTCTTGAGAGAGGTTTAGTAACAGGTTGTGCTGGCAATGAAAGCAACTTGGCATTGCTACCTCCACTCCACGACTACAGTTTGTGTGTCATTTCAGGGATCTTTCAGCTCTTTTATCTCTCCCTCCATGTGTGTGTGTGTCTCAGTCCACGAGTATTAAGTAGAGCTTTGACACATGTGGTCAGTTGGCAGTGGAGAGTCAGATTTTTTTTTCTTCTTATTTTTCTTTTGTTTATTCTAGCCTAGTGTTGCTTTTACACTATAATCCAGACTGGGATCTTTTTCTTGGTCTCTTGTTGGCTGTAGCAATGAGCAGTGTGTGTTAGACTCAGATAATTATGGGATGCTGCGGGGAGTTCTTCCTATCCGGCCTGGGAAATGTGGCAACATATCACCTTTGTTGGAATGGAACAGCTGCTTACTGTGGGAGCCAAACCTGGCAACCCTGAGCACCCCATGCTACATGACTGCAGATATTTGCAAGATTAAACCGTAGAGCGTCTGCGTGTATATCTGTGAATACTAAAAAGTAGTAGATTACCGGAATAAAAAGCATACACACATACAGGTAGTAGGTAAATAATAAATAGTAAACACTGCACCCATTTATATGTGGATACATACATACGTCTTGTCTCTTAAAACATACACAAGCTCTTATTTACTATATATGTAGATACTGGCACCATCTTTTTACTCTTTATTCTTCAAAGCACATTCTAACACACAAATACTTGTTTCTCCTCCCCGTCTAGCTGGTTGCAATATATGAAGAGCAGGATCCGCACAATGGAGGTGATGGTACCAGCGCCAGTTCCACAGGTACACAGAGTCCAGAACCTTTTGCCAGTGAGATGAATTCAGCGTCAGCCTTCCAACCCTACCAGGCCAGTACTGAAATTGAGGTCACCCCATCTGCTCTGCTATCCAGTGAGTCCAACATCAATATCACTATCACTGCTAATTATTGTCACCTGCCATTATTCTTAATTGATTAATAAATGTTCAAAAAAATTACACAAAACAGAAGTTCTCAGGTCCGCTTAACCTAATCATATACTGCAAAGAAATGTATGACAAACCCCAGTGAAATGTTCTGGTGTTGTATACTTGTGACTTACTTTGCTGGAATATTTGGAAAGTGTAAAGTGAGTTTTATACCTCAAAGCAAAAAAGCAATTGGCATTGTTGAGAGGTACAATATAAAATAGAAAAAGCAGTCCTCTGATGCAAAGAAGAGAAAAATTAGCATCAGTATGACTAGTACCTTAAGGCCTGTGCTGTGGTTTTGGAAGAACGAGCAGGAAATATAATGCCACTAGCAGGTATTCAAAATGCAAAGCTTTAAAGGTCAGGGTCATGAAAGCTGACATCTGAAAGCTAAAAGTTACTTGGGAAGCCAAGCATAAGAAAAGGTAATAATTTCAGACCGCAGCCTGGACCGCTGCTTACATTCAGCTGTTTGGGTATCTGCTTATTTTGTGCTGTGAAATTCAGCTACTAAATTATAGCCCAAAAAAAAAGGTAATGTTATGTTATCGTTCCGAATCACCTGGGCTGTCACAATGTTGGATAAAGGTGATTACAGGTTGCCAAAATGCATCCATTCATTTCTGGTTTTGAGTTATGAGGCTAATATTATTAATTTGTTTGTAACAGGGCCGTGTGATCCTAACACAAACAAAGCCAGAATGTTAAAAAGTAAAACTTTTTCTACCCCGAAACAATCTGGCCAGAGTCTACTTTACTTGTGTTGTTCGGAGTTGAGTGTCTGTCGAGACTTGGCGAGGTGTCCTGGGAATGTCATTGTGCTAAGTTAGACAGACAGGTAGAAACCGAGACAACGGAAGGAATTGAGACACGGTGGGTTACTCAGTCGTGCATGAGCAAACGCACACATGCCAGAGCAGGACGGGCATGCACGCACTCACATGCGGCACGCGCAATCAGAAAATGGCACACTCAAGTCAGCGAGCCAGACGTTGCTTGTGTCCACGCGTTCACATCTTGTGAAGTGGAACCAGTGAGCTGATGCAGAGCTGTCTTAAACTTCAAAGGACATCTAAGACGTTCAAAGCCAAAATGCACAGGCATGGGCTTGACACACTCTTGCACATGAATGAACAGTTGACTTTACCCTGCTGCTTTGACATAAAAGCCCGTTCCAACCTGATAGAATGTGAAGATTTATGGAAATGATGTGTGAATGGTGGCAATCGGAAAGTGAACCAGAAGCACAGTGTGAAAAAGCGGGTGTGTTTGATGCTGTCAGGCATGCTGTCAAATAGCTTCAAACGAACCACCAAAATTTTGGCAGCACTCACTTATAACTTTGAACACTGTTCACGTGTTGAACGAGTGACTTCAAATTAGCGTGCTGTGAACACACTGTCCTGTTAAGTGTCTTTAAATAACGTGGATCCGTGACTTTATCCCAACAGGAAAACTGAATGGAAGTGAACCACTTTTGTTTGAGCCATTAAGCAGAGAGAAGAACACTCTCTGTATAGACGTAACCTTAGCGAGGTGTGTCCCAAACCAGGAAACATTGAATAAGTCCGAGTGTTAGCTTCCTTTCAGCATGATTTGTTTAGAGAACGTGGAAGAGGATGGATGGAAATTGTTACAACTACAGCTAAATAATTTGATTTATCTCAAGCAAAAGTGCACGAATCAAACAATTTAGGTACCCAGACTTTGTAGTCCAAGTCATCTTTGGTCATCTTGGTCATGTTGGTCATCTTTGTTTCCAATGGGTCTAATAATTCAAGAAAATTAGGTAAAATATAGATAGCGACATGAATTTTTCAGGACAGAAAAACACATTTGACCTGTATTATATCTGCTCCAAATGTGACAATTTAAAGCCCAGGATGATTTTTTTTTTTTAAATTTAACCAACTTTGAGCATCAGTGTAATATAAACATAGTTTCAGTAGCAAAACTATAGAAACAAACATTGGTATTGGTTATGTGTTTCATAATAATTCACCCAAAACTACTTCAAAAAGGGCATTTTGGAAAAAATTTCAAGGGTCATGTTACCAAGTTATACATATTAAACTTATATTATACATATTAAAGGTTACTTACATTTTAATACCAGGTTCAACTTGTGGGCATGAGTCCCTCTGTGCTAAAGCAGTAACCTGGAAAACTGATTTGCTTGCAGTGTTGCAGAGTGTAAATGTGTTTTCAGCACTTCAAATTTCATGTGGATATCTCTTTTACATAGGAAGTTATAAGCACTCAAAATGCTGGAAAACATTTTCAACACTTTATTTATTTATTTTTTTGTTTTTTGACCCAGTTTTCCAGCTGGATTTTATCAACAAAAATACTAAAAAAAAAAGGGGAAAAAAATTAATCCTGGATTTCATCAGCCCACTTATCACATTTTTTCTTCTAGTTTTTCATTTCTCCATATTAATGAACTAAAGCACATAGAACAAAGAAATACTACAGATTAAAAAGAAAAATGGCGGTTTAAATAAAATGTTGCGAGTAATTGACTGCTTACAGTTGAATTGGTAGCACCGCCATCCACGTTCCCTAACATTAAAGAGTATTAACTCCTGAACATGGACTTTTTTGATGGGAAAATGAATTTCTTCTGAACCTTATTTATTTAAACCCTCCTACACCTGTGGGAGAGCTGCAGAGCTTTCCCAAAGCTTTTCTACTTCCTGGAGAAAGTTCCTTTGGTGGAAAAGGCCTATTAAAGAAATAACAAGCAATCATTCCTATTGGTTGTTGACTAGTGTGTTTATTTACAGTAGATACAAACTGTAGTATTTTACTGTAAATATTCTGTAAAATAGAAAGGGGTGAGCCAGTGGTCAGTGTAATTCATGAGTGTTCACTGTGGAGGGTGGGGAGATTATTTTAACTTCCCATCTGGCCTCCACAGGCTTAGATGTGAGTTACACTGAAGGAGAGAGACTCATTCCTCACTGCTGTTCTACATCTAAATCAGTCAAATACTACTTGAAATAATAGAGTAATGAATTAAACGTTGAAAACCCGTTTGACTTTCTACAGATCTTGGAGTTGAATTTTTTCATTGATATGAGCCACACTTATTTTCATTGGGATGTCAATGACGGTGCTCGTGAAAGCTCTTCTTCGCCCACACACACACTCTCAAACGCCTGGAAATGACTCATCTCGGAGGAGAACTGATTCCTGCACGTGACGTCTTCCATAGTGAGACTTTGTGCACTTTGTGGCAGTAATGACAGCGGAGAAGGGCGGTAGAAAAAAGGTAATCAGGTCGGTGGAGAAAATGATGCGCTGCCTTTTGCGCTGCGGTGAAGCGATGGTTCACTAAGAAATCGCAAAAAGGCCGAATTACACATCCCATTTGGCTGCTTGTAATGCACATCGACTCTTCCTCTTTCTTCTTTATAAGTTGCTGTTTCAAAAGTTTGTTTTAAGCGACAGGCTGACTGGCATCACATGCACACGGTCAGCCAGATAAACAGACAGCTGATGGTCCCCCATGAGATGCAGATGAGTGAATTACTGGCAGCATTATTGCAAATCAGGCATCAAAGTGTAGCAGCAGCACCCTTGGCAGCTGTGCTCTGAGGCAGAGAATTATGGCTACTTAAAATCATCATCTTTTAGAGCCATATTGATTGTTTTTTTTTTTTCCTCTCCTCCATCTCCCGCAGTCCCCAAACTCTACCTCTCGCTTTTCTTTCTGTTCTCCACCCCTCCCCTTGCCACCGCCTCGGGAGCCCATTTTAGATTTCCATGCTAACATGTGCCATGCAGGTCAAACTGTTAATAATTGGATTGGAGATGAGATGTAAATTACAATAATGAATGTAATTTTCCCGTAATTATACGGATGCCGGAGCTGCCTCTGCCTCTACTTCGCACCAAATTCTAATCTTTCAGAAGTAAGAAACTGTCTGAAACTTTAAATTAACACTGGATCTTAATGGCGTTTGCTTCAAAATTGAATGCTCTGTTCTCTGTTACTCAGACACTTTTACTGGGGTTCAGTTATTTGAACCAGGAGCGAACTTTATATTACTATAAGTTAGTTGGCAGTTTGTTGAAGTTTTCCTAACATATGTTTGAACTGATTTTTGAAAGTCTCATATGAAGAGGGACACTTGGCAACAGACTTTTTGCTACAAAATTCCTATTTGAGGCTGAAGATGATGAAAGTAAGGTATTTTTAACGACTTTAATTCCCTGCCGCTTCCACATGTGGATAAACGGAGAAGAAAAAGTGAAAGCCGTCTCATACCATGTTAAAAACCTCAGTTATGATCCAAATCCACTTTGGATTCATCCAAATTAGACAGTAATGTATGTAATACATGTCACATTTTTACTGTACTTCTAAAATAATAGCTATGCTGTCTTAAGCACACACACACAAGCACGCACGGACATCCCGTTTGTGTTTCTTCCTTGAACTTGACTTTACTGTGAGGTTTTTTTTTTTATTTTTAGCTTTTTATAGAAAGTGCATAGCAGTTGTTTAGGACACACAATCAGGAAATGGGAGAAGCTCAAGTGTTATTGACAGTGGTTAAAACTGCACCGACATCGATGTGGAGTGGCTTTAAAATGCTAACAGAAGATCATGGTGATTGCGCCGATCCATTACAAGACACCACCCCACCCCACCCCGCCGCTGACCATATTTTTGTGTTCGCATCAAAGTAAAAAAAAAAAAATCTGTGGATAACTTTTTCTTTTCCATTTACACTGTGACCACTTTACAACTTTCAGCCCCTGCCAAGTCGAGCTTGCAGTGTAATGACAAATTGTCCATTCCTCGACTGACCCGCTCCTCTGCTGAATCTTTTGAATCCCTGCCCATATCGGTCCTTGAGGCTCCGTGGTGACAGGGTTGCCTGGATGCCATTAGAGAAATTGCCCGTGGGTGGAGGTGGGGGGTTGACACCTTCAAAGAGGAGTGCTTTCATCTAATCAATTTGGCTTAGTGGCCTGCCATTGAGGAGGCTCCCTGCCACCAGCCAAGGCCATCTAAAAGTCACTCCAGAGAGGGGATACACTGTGACACAAAATATCAGAGCACATAGTGCATCGTGTCCGCTGCAATTGTAGCGCCACTCACCAAACTTTTTCAGACACAAACTGCTTAGTGAAGTCATTAGTTCTCATAGGGACTTGTTCTGAGACAGTGTATGGCATATTCTTGAAGCTTTTTCCCCCTTCTTTTCAAGATCTCCATCTTAGATTTAAAGCTTAAGAAGTGGCCTGCTCCTCTATCATGGGACCCTCCCAGTGGGTTTGGGTGAATTCCAAAGTCTGTGATTGCTCATTATAGATAAACTACCAGGTTTAGGTTTGGGACCCCACGCAGCCTGGTCTGATAGGAGGAACAGATGCTTATCTCTGTTATCTGCCTTCTAACTCTCTCTCTGCTCCAGAACCACCTTCAATCTCTCACCTCAGTGGTGAACAGGTGATGCGCTGTGATCTTGGGAAAGTCGCAGTGCTAACTTTGGCAGTGTGCATCAGCTGAATGCTCCTATCAGGTGTTTAACACCAGCTCAGGTCGTCATCTTTCTTTCACTTCGGCCCATTAGCAAAGTTACTTTAAGTTTTCAGTGGAAAATATTATAGTATATTATTGTATATTTACCTTACATGGGACAAAAACGAGGGTCTAAATTATAGTTTAGATGTGACCGATGACAACTTTAGTTCTTATTGTTATTGAGCAGTGTGTAGTTCAGATAGAGGCAAGAAAATGAAAATGAAAGTTCTGCATGACCCGCAGTCAAAAAAATGGAAAACTTTTATTAAGTTCACAGGACTTTGGAAAATATTAAACATCTCCAGATACTTTTGTGTAAGAATGAATGGACTTTTGCTTCTTTGTATGTGTCTCAGTAATTCCCATTTTTTTCCCCACTGGAATGGTTTTAAATTATACTGAAGATCTCACAAACATGAAGGATACATATCTCAACATGTTTGGGCTTTCTTTTCTTCCATCTTTTCCAGTGACTGTAATACTAAATTCATTATTTGTACTATATTGAAGTTGGAAGACTTCTGGGATCACATAGGTATATTCTGTGTGTTCATCTTTTCAGTCCACATTTATTACCTGACAGATTTAAACTTACAAAAAAGTCCCAAATGGGAAGCTCACCTGTTGGCCTGCTATCCACAGAGCCTAATGAAGAATATATGCCGCAGGTGTAGCCACTAAAAAAAAAATATATATAGAGAGAGATTTTTTTTTTCTGTTACTAGTTCAGAAACTGCACATTGATTGCAGCTGTGTGGTTATGGTTGCTGATGAAAGCCACCTTACAAAGTATTATCAGGGCTTGTAAGGCCTTGTGACACAACTTTGGTTAAAAACACAACCTCAGAGTATAATTTGTTGTGCAGCAAGCATCGCACTCTACTTAATAATGTAAAGGAGGAAGGGATGCAGACACAGCAATCAGAAAACTTGAATCTGCTGAATGGATGATGCTGAGAAAGACGTACTTGGGTAAAGACTGTTCATACAGAAGAAACAAATGAGTAGCTGGGCATCTCTGTGCCAGTAACGTAATTGGATGAGGGCTACAAGGTGTTATAGCAACAGAGTGAAGTGCTTCGATCCCTTTCCAGCACTTAGTCGTGTAGCTGGTTTCTGCTGAAGAAAGTGTAAGAAACTGCAGAGCAGAATAAATGTAAGAAACACAGTGAATCCCTCACCGAGCTTTATCATTACAGGCAATGAAATTGTTAAGAAACAACCAATAATTTCTCATCCGGAGAGCCTGAATTTTCTGTTTGTTTCTTTTTCTCTTTTATATATTACTCGTTGAAGAGGTGGTGAAATAGGCTTTTTTTCTTTCTTCTTCTTTTTTTTTTTTTAAGGCTCTCTGCTTCTCTCTCATCCTCTGCAGTGCTATAACACGATCCATCATCATGACATTCGTCATGACGGGCTTATCCTCTCAGCTAACGCTGAACAAGAGCAACATTTATTTAGCTCTGATTCAACAAAACATTAAAACAGCCAGAGTCATGTCATATTTTGTGCCTCCCCTGCTGTGCAGGTGTCTATTTGAGCAAATCACCAGTGTTACAATCAAGCTATCTGTATTATTGGCGGAGTAGAAATCATTTTTTTAAGTTCATGTAGTAAGGCTGAGAACCCCAAATGAAAGTGATACTTTTTCTTTTAAAGTAAATCCAACAAATAATAAAATTTGCCCGACTTCCAGGCTTTGCATGCGAATTCATGTGTTTGTGTCAGTGTCACGCTTCATAGATCTACTCAACCTTTCTTTGGCAGCGGTCCACTCCAGCTGTGCAAAACACCTCTCCAAGTATATTCAGAGTTGAGTACACACTCAGCGGTGAGGATGTTGGGATAGCAAGCTCATCATTAGCAAGCTGAAAGCACTTTTAAGCCCATTGGTCCTTATGAGACTCTGAACTGCCTTTCCCCTACCTGCGTTAGTGGAGAGGCTATTAGTTATGTCAACTCTTAATCATACTCACGCTTGCAGTACAGAAAGGGAGAGCGACGGAGTGCCCAAGGTAGGTCTTTAAACTGCTGTGGAGTGGGCGTTCTGTTCACAGTCACTGGGAATATTAGTCATAAAAATGCTCATATGCTTCTAATATCATCTAGAGCTTATTATAGCTAATTATTACAACAATTATTGCAGCACTAAATGGTGAAGACAGTGTTTTGGTAATGAAGTGTGAAGTGCTTAGAGTGGTAAAAGTCTCCACTCAGCACTGCTGGGAAGCTGCTACCAGTATGATTCCTATTATTACTTCTGCTAGGATCCCAATAAAGCCATAGCTAGACAGCTGAATCATGTGGAGATGTGTGTCCGTGTGTGTGCACACGTGTGTGTGTGTGTGTGTACAAGTGTGTGAGTTTGTTGACTGCTTTATTACTTCCTGAGCTGGGCTGAGAGATGTCCTGCAGGCCACTTGTGTCACACTTAAAGCAACACGGCCACACTGAGGTCTTCACTGGGAAACAAAGTCATTTACACTTTGTGACATGCAAAAATGGATGCGGGTGATAACTGGCTGTAACCTCATGCCTGACAACAAGAGGAGGGAGTTAGTTTGTTTGCACTGACCCCGGCGTCATCTCAGCACCGAAGACACTCAGCAGGACGTTTTAGCAGAACTGTTTCTGCCTGTTGCTATCTGAATTACAGCATCTCCGTGCTCGTCCCCCTACGCGCTCTCAATATGCAGTTTGTTTTTTTCTGTTTTGTTAACGCTGACATGTTTATGCAGTGTTAACAAAAGTCTGTGATTGATTTCACAATGACACTTTTTGATGATGACAGTTTTCCAAAGACAGGAAGCAGAAGTGTTCTGACCTTTCTTCCTTTTTTCCTGTTTAAGATAAAGAAAGGGATTTTTTTCCCTCACTTTGTGACAACTAAAAGTTCTTCTGTTGCCAAGTTACAATCCTATTTTAAATGATTCAATAAACCAAACTAGAGCTTGACGACTTGAATAGTTAGCCTCTGTGTTGTTAATTAAAACAGATCTCTTCTTTTTGCCTTCAGATTCTTCAGCTCGCTTCTTATTCTCGCTCCAAGGAGGACAACTGGCATAGCTGCACATGAGAAACAGATTTTTCTAAAGCGTAGCCTTTCAGATTCCATCGAAACACAACAAAACATGGAGTTCATCATTACGCATCCGCTGCTTACGTGTGCTGGTCAACTTGCAAAGTTTCTCTTTACCGATGCAAAAATGTGGAGCATTGAAACAAAGAAGGGAAATTAAATAAAAGAAATAAACTTTTTTATTCCTATTCTAAGAACATCACTGCATGCTAATTATAATGAAGATACTTTCGAATAATTAGCATAATTACTGGAGCTTTCATTTCTATTTGTATTCAGAATATTTCAAAGAATCGATTTAAGTATGAATGCAAAATGATGCCAAAAAAAAAAATGTTGTCTTTGTTTTGTTCATTAGTCAGTAAGAACCTGTGGGGTTCATTTACATTGTGTCTGAACTGTATGTGAAAAAGGGGGTCAAAGATGGCCAAGAGCAATACCGCCTGCTCTTCTGACTTAGTTACCAAAGGGTTATGGGGGGTGTTTAGCATCCCTTTGTCTCCAGGCTCTTCATCCCTGTGGACCTCCCTGCAACTCCTCCACCCAGCTCATTAGCCCTCTTTTAAGAGCCTCCCAGCCCTCTCTGTTTCATTGTCTTCCACAGGGAGGTCACCTGTGAAATGTGTCTGCTTCAAAGCACACATGAGGGAAGCATTTACATGCATGTGTAGCCACATGTGGGTGGGGAAAAAAACCATACATCTTGTACAGATAGACATGTATTTATGAACGCATGCTATACGAGATCTGCCATGTGTGCCTGAAGGCAGGACAGAATAATTGTTTTGCAGGTTAATGCGATGACAAATGAGCAGACACACACCCGCAGATATTAGATTTGGATGTAAAACTCTGATTCTAAACCAGTCACTTTGTGTCAGTTTTTAAGAGCACATCAGTCAGTGACAAATCATTTTCCAAATACAGAGAATGTATCACTCCAGGAAAATAGAGCAAGTTAATTTACACTGATAGCAGCTGAAATGATCTCACCACGAGGCAGTGCTGCATAAATTGCACGCCCAGTCTCACAGAGATACTGGATAAATAACACACAATGCAGTAACACTGTTAGAAAGTAACACAATAGAAAGCTAGGATGTGTGTGTGTGTGTGTGTGTGTGTGTGTGTGAGGTGTTCGTGAATAATGACATAACTGGTCCCAGCCTGCTTGTGGGACAGAGATGCATTTCCTTGGACACAGTCCGTTGTTCCCCTACTCCCCTACTCCGCCGCATTGCCGTCATCTTGCAAACACGATCACTTTCAGAGAGCTGACTTTGGCTCACATTCACAACTTTGATCAAAGCAGAACTTTTGTGCACACCCCTTTCATGGCGCGCTTTCATTTGAAGCCATTTAAACATTGCAGTCAAGTTAATCTGAGAAGGTGCAGAAACTACCCGTGCAGCCTGTTCAGCTGCTGAGAAACCACATGGTGATATTTTTGAATGAAATCAGCGTCTGGAATGTTTTCATACGAGAATAAAGCTGCTTCCTCTTATGTCATAGACTTGAACTGTGATTTATTAAGTCTGGAATTCTTTTCTTTCTTTTTTTTCTTTTTTTACAGGAAAAAAAGCAGAAACAAAGGAAGCAGGAGAACTCTAATATTCCTATCTAATGCAAGGAGCCTTTCTTGTGTGTGTGTGTGTGTGTGTGTGTATATATATATATATATGACATAGATGTTTCATTGTCTATATATATAATTTTCAGTACATATTCAGCATAGGAAAACATCCTTGAGCTGGTTTGACTTTTAGTGTCTTATTCTAGCAGAAGGAGATGCAGGTTGACATGAGGGGCTTGAATTTCCTGCCCACTTCCTAAAGCCTGCGGGTCCAAATTGCCTTTGTCATGTCCTATTTAGTCAAGTAGCAGAGATGAAACCCACAACTCGCTGACTCATAGTATCTCCACAGTGCAACCTTGGGTTAATCTCAGGGGGCGTAGCTCAGGGGCAGAGCGTTTGACTGCGGATCAAGAGGTTCCCCACTTCAAATCTGGGTGCCTCCTCCTTCCAGGGCAAGGTGATGACATGATTCACACTTCAAATGTCAACAGTGGTCCAGCTGCCATGTGAGAAAGCTTCTTCAATGTAGTTCAGATAAAAAAAGTTTGAAACTAATATCAGTGCCTCCAATGCATCTGCTCGGTTCACATATTTCAAATCTTTTTCGTTTTGGAGAAACATCCACAGTCCTGTTTATGGTGGTTCAAGTCCAAATTGCAGAATTTAAATTTTTCAAGAAATGAAAAAGTAAGCAAACTTTCATCTTAGCATGATGACACAGTCGCGGAGTGCGCCCTTCTACTTCAACTTTCAAAAGTTCCTCAAATGGAAATCTGTCTGCCCAGAGTACAGTGAAAGAAGAGGGAAAAAGTTCCCGCTTCTCAGCACATGATCACAACTTTAGGACTTCCAAGTGCTGGTGCAATTGCTCAGATGTTGCTTGGATATTTCATCATCCTGTACACCTTAGCGAGGGGGTCAAAAAGTGCCATTGCTCTGAGCACTTTCAACTTTGGACCTGTAATGATACCGGTGGCTGCTTCCAACAGAGAGAAACTCTGCGAGAAGCTAAGGCAGAGCATAACCCCTTTCCCGAGATGTAAAGCAATCTTATTTTCGCGCCATAACAAATTTGGGCAAATTCTCTGTGAAATCCATCCCGGTGGTATATATGATGTAACAAGCAGCAGAGAGTGAAAAAAATTATTGACATTTCAATGCAACTCCGCCTCAATGTTACAGCCACACTGTGACTTGCATGTAGTTCACATAAGACGGCCACATTTTTTTGCGATAGTGTCGTTGTTAGAATTGTGGGTGGCAGTGGCGCAGTAGGTAGGTCTTCACCTCGCAACCGGAGGGTCGCGGGCTCGAGTCCCCGTCCCCGTCTTGCCCACAGTGACAGCACACGCAAGTCTGCATTATTATTATTATTATTATTATCATCAGTGAAACTGAAGAAGAGTCTCTGTAATGACTGTGCCACCCTGGTGCCCAATTACATGTTATTCCAACCAAGGGTGCAACAGCACCTACATTGAAGATTTCTATGAAATCCTCCATGTGCGTTTCGACTGATCAGAGTGATGCCGTTCTAAAACAGGAGTCTGCACATCACAATACCATCTGTTTCCAAGTGTCTTGTATTCGCTTTTCCTAAAACAGCATTAGGAATTTTTTCCCATAATGCAGAGCAGCGCTGAGTTTGTGAGCAGCTTTCCTGTGTTTTCTGTGTCTTTGTGCTCTGCTCATCTGATATACTTTGGCTTATTGCCTGTAAGCCTGTCTGACTTCACATATGCTGTTATGCGTGTGTATCAGAGACATATATTTGTGTGAGAGCACTTTATTAAGATTAGCATCATGGCAGCTCCCATCAGGCAGTCCATCCATTGGACATCATATTTTACCCAGGCCCCACACCGGTGTCAGTTCATCTCACATAGCAGATAACTTCATTTTTCCGCCCCTCCCCCCAAATAAAAAAGGAAAAGATCGTTAAAGGATCCAGAAATAGTTGGTGAGTCTGGTGGAAGTTTGTGTTTGTCATCTGTTGTGAAAAGAGCAGCTGGAGTGAGGGTGTTTTTGTTCAGAGCAGAGGAAGAAGTTATCCTCACTGCTGAAATGTTTGCGATATGGATTTTGTGTACGTGCTGTCTGGAAACTGCACTGGAATGAGCTCCATGCTTTAAAGGCTGTCTGACCTGCCAGAAACTGGAATTCATTCACTCACTCATCAGCCGCCCAATTTCTGCTCACACTGTGTCTGTGACAATTAAATTTGTGACAGTTTAAGCTTGCTTAGAGATGCGAAAAGAAAATTCCTCGTGCCACAAAATGACACTGAGGAGACACAGTGGCTCGCTGTGGAAATAAGGTGCCGGGCCTGATGTGCTATCAGTAATGGGCTCGTCTCTGCTGTTGAATAATGTCTCAAAAGTTAGCAAATGTTTATGATTAAATGTTCTGTGGTTCTGTACACAGCACTGAGGTGCAATAACAGTGTTCCCGTTGAAGTCAGCATGAGCATGCTGCGTTCTCACATGTATAATCAATGCAATAAATAGGTGGATTCATTCTCAGTGCTGTTTTATAGGCAACAGTGAACAGAGAAGAACAGCAAGTCACATTTAAATGGACAGAGTACATGTTTGCAGATGCTCAGGATCAATCTTATATAGCACTGTTATCACTATGCTTAAAGGGAGGAAAGATTAGCAGTCCTGCCTGTATGTGTCTGTGATATGAATGCAGGCGCATTACAACTCAAGGCCAAATGAGTTTTCTTTGCAGCTGTTCGTGGTGAACGTGACAAAGGCCTCTTGAAGTGCATGCAGACTACAATGCCACACTGAGGAGCACATTAATAAGACTGTTTAGGGTGGGTGGCTGACGAGCTTTTGAAAACGAGTAATTCAGGTTTCATTGCGGCCTTCACACACTGACTAAAGAAATCTCCGACACTGAATTAACATCTCACGGGCAAGCAGAAGCTTGATCAGCGAGAAGCCTGCATTTATTCCAGCAGCAGCAGCTTTGTTTTCCTAATATTTCCTGTCAACATCGAAATATCTTTGACCAACCGAACTGAATCCTGGAATCCTGCAAGGCTGATGGCTTTGGTCATTTTACCAGCTTCGGCTACTCCTGGCTCATGACATTCTCAGAGTAGTGTTTTTAATCATGAGTGACTTGGCCACATATCAGCCTGAGTGAGATTTATGGCCCTTTCTCTCCAAGAGCCTGTTCTTGCCGACCAGCCGTAATGGAGAAACACACAAAATGGTGTTTACACGGAAGGTGCTGCCGCGGTCCTGTTTCTGGGCCGTCTGAGGGTTGTTTGGTTTGTTGATTAGCAGCTCCCCGGTGGCCTCAGTGTGGGAGGGGTCTCTGTGAGTCTATTCTACATTTAGATAGAGATGAATCGCTGATCCCATTTTATTTATTCCTTATTTTATTTTGGGCAAATGGATTAGACATCATGAAATCGGTTGTTCTGCTTTCAGATTTTGTTCTGTCATTAAAATTAGGAGCAAAGCTCGTGGACTATCTCGTATTGGATTGTCTTAAGCTCAAGCTTGATCACCTGACCCCAAGTTAAATCAACACAGTGCAATCATAAACATCACCTGTAAGTGTGTATTCTTGTGCAAGCTTACCCAATACACAAGCAGGCATGTGCAGTTGTTTTGCTGCTGTCTAGGGGTCCCATGTGTGAGTGGAGTCGACCTAAATGAGTCAGGTTTGATTTGGGGGTGAACTCCACCCCTCCCCTCCTCTCTGAGATCTTCATTGTCTAGGGAAACACACACTCTCTTTCTCTCTCTCACACACACACACACACACACACCCACACACACGTTTTGGTGTTATTGTTGTTGAAGCATCTAGGTGTCTGCTACTGGAGGCCTCATCTCTTAGGGCTTGAGGAAGGCTGACATCCTCTTCTTTTTTTCGCTAGTAAATTGTCTGTATTGTCTTTCTGTCAGGAGAAAAGAATCAGTCTGAGTCTCTCTCTATTTCTCGTTCAGCGTAGGAAAACTGAATGGTTGACTCTGCAACCCTGTGGGAATACAGCTCTCCCCTGCCTCGCTATTCGAGCTCAGGCGGGGTGATTAGACATCACGCCCAACTTCAACACATATATGATTGACATATGAAGTTTTTCATCAAGAGCAAGAGAAACTCTGAACTTTCTGGGTACACGATAGCATCCTCATTAAATCGTAAAGTAATCGACGCGATCAAATCTCAGCCTACACTCAGTGCTAACACAGCTGAAAAAAGATGGAAGCGATCGCTGTAGAGTAATCTGGCGGGCGCTGGGACTGTTAATTTTTTAAAGATAGTATGAATACATAGAAATAGCACAGATCAGAGGGTGAAATATTTTTCCTATAAAAGCTCCAGAGCAAGTCAGCTGTAGTAAACAGTATTTTAGCTGCAGCGCAAAGAATTTTACTTCAGAAGCAGCAACAGTGTTTCTCCGCAAAGATGACCTTTTGTGCCCCAAGGATCAGACGTCTTTTATAATATATAGATACTGAATGGTGAAATTTTCTTGTTTAATCAAGCAGATTAGTAGCGGGCATTTTTTTTTTAAAGCATTTGATCTTCAAGTGCAATTAAAATGAAATTGGGGGAAGCTGAGAGAGGACCTCATTCTGTATGTATTCACAGGTGCTCTTGTCCAAGAAAGCCCAAACACGCCCAAGCACATGTCGATTTTGAGAAGCATACATACGCTTAAGAGTGTGTACACTAAAATACAGAGTACAGTCAATACAGCAATTAGCTTTAAAGCCAAAAAGGGGGGGTTTGTTTTCATAAATGCCATTTAGCATTTAAGTATTTTTCCTTCCATCCATCTAGTGGATTACATCTTCTGCTCTTGGTAAAGGTCAGCAGTTGATGTTTATTCAGAGTTTGTCTCGTTTCATTCTCTGGCATTTACATCAGATTAGTTTGCTAAACATTTCACAGAAGCACACTTGAGTGGTACTCTCGACCTTGTTCGGCCTTGGGGTTGATCAGCGTTCTATTTAAGTCTAATGTATATTTTATCTCTTCTGCCACAGTCTTGGTTCCCACCACTCCGAACTTTCTTGCTCCTTCCGAAAAAGGAACCTTTGTCCCTCTGTGCATGATTCAGGTCAGGGTGTTTTCAGTGGAAATCTCCCCTCGCTGCACACGGGGGACATCAATATGTAGTCAGTGGTTGGGGAGAGAGTGAAAATGGCTCAGTGCCATAATTTATTCAGACACTGAACTGGCCCTGGCTTGAAGTATTCAAAGCAGCCCAGGAAAAAAAAAAAAAGCTTTCAGACATTTCATGAAGCCATGGTCGCTTGGCATTTATATTTAAATCAGTCTGAAGTAAAAGAACAGAATCAGTATGGCACCGCTACAGGTCCACAAGAGGAAATACCATATTCACCCCGCAGATAGTCTTCATCCCTGGTTTGCCAGAAGTGTCTGTGTGCTTACAGTGTGCAAAAATTTGTATTTTAACACTAGTAAGGACCTGACTTCATTTATTCCAGAACCTCTAACCCACATCTTACTGTAAAGGAAAAAAAAAAATCACCCTTGAATACAGGATCACATTTCATCTTCTGTAATGTGTGGCACGCTGCAGAGTTTATGATGCCATTTAAATTTTTTGTGTGTGTGCCTACTTTTCCTGAAACCGCCTCAGATATTGAGATTAAATGTGTTGAATCCACATCAAAGCAAACTGCTCGGCAACTCAAAACTTTTTCGGTCCTTGCGCTCGTAGGTTTGAGTCTCGTGACCGATGAGATGGTTTGATATTTCGATTTCCTTGCAGCGACACAGCAACAGGAGAACAGGTAGCAATGAAATCATTAATATTAGATTAAAAAGTCTTCTAGGATAGACTGTTGATAACTCAAAATACTGACTCCTCAGGGTTTTGGTGTGTGAAGGGGGGATATACTGTATCTTACTCCTCTTTTGTAGATTTTTCCTTGCATTTCAATCAACATGTAATGGATACAGTATAAAGTAATTTCTTTAGAAAGAATATGTCTCTGTTTTTTAACCCATGTTAAGTAAATGGTTGTTATAAGAAAGAGAAATAGAAGAACACAAGCACAGAAAGGCTTGGTCTTCCTTACCGTGTCCTCTCTGTAACCTTATCAGTATGCCGAAGCACTAGCTCCATTACCTTGAATTGGCAGTCATTCAGGAGGGAAGGGCTACTCCCTGCTTCCCAGGTATCGTGAGGACTTTTTACTTCATGCCATTTTGGTGATTGCAAACTTCCACAGCCAATACATTAAAGCTGACCCCCATCTCTTTCACCACTAAGCTGGAAGTTGATTTTGCTATGTTATTAGAGAAAAAAAGAAAAGAAAAGTGCGGATGTGAATCAAACTGTACTGCCGCTGGTTCATGTTGCTTTTGGCCAGGTTATCTGGTGACTAAGTAAAAGGTTTATAGCACTGTAGTGAACTGAGCTAATGAGCTGCAGTAGTATTCATTTATACTGGAGAAAATGTTAAGAGGTGATCTCTTACAACAACACATCTTTATTTAAAGAGGAAGATGGAGCTCAAGGACAAAGGGGATGGCAAGACGATACACACACACACACACACACACACACACACACACACACACACACACACACACACACACACACACACACACACACACGAGGCAGGAGAAACTAGAAACACAAAGAAACAACAAAAACAAGAATTATAACTGGGTCCAAAGGACAACAGATAACATTACACTAACCTAACCTACACTAATATATTTCTCCTCCAAACAAGGTGAAAGGTAAATAAAGGACAAAGCAGCATGAGATAATTGCCCCTGGAGAGTCTTACCTCTCTGTGGTGAACTGGTGTGTGTACATCACTATGACCCTGTGCCCTGACTCATAATCCCTCACTACAGGGGCTGGATTAGGGGCCTCGTTTTATTAGCCAGCCTCCCCCTCCCAATGGTTTCACTCCCGCTTCAGCCTGGATCGATTGCTGGCTTGGTCTGAAGTGGCAGCGCTGGTTATTAAACATGGGAGTAACCAAACCCTTTGGAAGGGCTGGGATAATCCCATCACAAATTAAGTAGAGGAAAATCGGTCGGGGAGAACCGGGATGGGAGAGAATCTTCATATTGTGACCTTCGAAATACAAACGAGCACATCCTCTTTTATATATCAGAAGGTAATCTGTAAGGATTTTCTAGCCACCATAGGTCAATATTTTAAGATGAGCTCACTAAATTGAACCTAAAGTGTCAATATTCCAGTTGTACTGTAAAACAGCCAAAATATTACTATTATTGAATGTGCAAGCATAGATCCAAAGAGAGTCGGACCATCTGTTTCCTTCTTTATACATGCAACTCTATGTTGTAGTTGTCATGGTTTCCAAAAGCCCAGAAACATCCATGTAAGAGTTGAGCCTTGAGGTATTCTGGGAAATATATCAAGGCTTTTAATCCATAACAAGTGTCTTGTGTAAGCCCCTGTACACACACGCACACACACACACACACACACAAATCTATTAAAACATAATAAAGGTTCCCTTTAAAAAATACAGATATTTAATATAGAAATTTAATGTGAAGACTTTGAGAATTTTAATATACTAACTTTTTTTTTTAATAGTTTTGTTGAACACTGCTTACTCCCTGCCGTCCTCAATTTGTGTGTTATCTCAAAGCCATCGTGTGCAATAATACTGGATGATAATTACCCCTGCCATCTGATGTGAATATCATTAGAGCCTGAACTAGACATGAACCAGCCATTAATGAAAGGGGCAAAAGTTTATTAAATGCCATTAGTAGGTCTTCAACCTAATTTAAAAGCAAACGCACAGTGAATGGCCGTCTGGCTGCTAGATGTGATTTCCAGGCTTCTCTGACGAAGCCTCGGGTAGTGGCCAAAACAAATGAAACACATTTGAAACAAAGGAACTACCGGTATACTAAAAGCTGCTGGTGAGGGTAGCTTTTTGGGGGGGGAAGTTCTGTATCAGAGTTATAGTTTAGCAGTGAGGGAGAAAGTAGGTTTTATAAGTTACCTGTTTCTGCAGAAGAACTTGAGTTGCACCAATGATTTCCTCCTGAGAAATAGTGTTTTATAAGCTCAAGTTACTCATATAAAAAGGGGGGGGGAACAGTGAAAACCCTGTCATCATCTCTACTTTCTTGTTACTGAGAAAGTTCCTGGAAGTTTCCAGATGTCATCATAAATTCATTTGCATATGAAGTCTTCCCACCGGAGTTACCCTGCTCAGAGACAACGGAGGGGGAACTTTGTAATGAAACCTCACTGCAAATTTAGCAACAATAAGGGTTCTTGTAACACAAAGTTGACATTATTTTATTTTTTTTGCAATATTTTACATCTACATTACCCTGAATTTACTCTATACCGCAGTAATGTCAGTAAGTCCTGACTATGGATTGGGAATTTGTATTCTGCGTCCTCACCAAGTCTGTCCTGTCTTCACCCTGCTTTGTGAAGGTCACAATACAACTAGCATTGCCACTATATGTTGACATTGGATATAAACTACGAGGAGCTAAGGGCTCTAATATGGATGTAATCCCCAGAAAACTGGGCTGTCGTCATGGAGAAATGGCAAGCTTGTTTGTTTAGCACCTAATGACAGTGAGTCTGACAGTAGAATAAGCTCCACTTCTTAGACCAACAACTTCTCTAGAAAAGAATTAGTGAGAAGACAACAGTTCAGGGCCTCTGAGCCCTGATTATAATATTGAGACCACGGAATTATCAAGTCGGGGAGGATTAAAATACTCAGAGAAGGAGTGAAATCTGTTGGCGCCAAGTAAACACTAAGTAGAGGGGATGTTTTTTGAGGATATTAGCACAAGTTCAAGTGAGTGAGATAGGACAAAGGATGTGAGTGAATGAGGAAAAATCTCAATTCGTTTGGTGCCATTCGCTCACAGATCTCTTTCTGGCTACACGCAGGTGGTCGCAAGAAACACTTACAGTAGTTCCTGAATCTCCTTAGTCTTGTCACAGTGTTGAATAAAGACGAGTTGCAGCACGGCGTAATCCGCGATTAGAATGCGTCGCTCCCGCCACTAAGACGTGTCTCGGGTGTATCAGATGGAAGCTTAACACTGGCATATGCTCAGCGCGATGATCTGTCTATGGATGACAGGTGGTTACTCAACCATTTGCATAATTATGGGTGTAACACACAGGCTGCAAGAACGTCATAAACAAATCCATATGGCCTTTGGGGAAAATCCAGATGATTTACACCACAGCTAACAGATATACTTTACCGTCTTCGCTGTGTAACAGACATCAGTGGGATTTCTCACTGAATGTTTTAACCAGAGTGTGGAATATGGAGCAACTTCATTCCCTCTACTTGTTTTGGCAGCTCTAATCAAATGTGGGAACTTTAGACCAAGTTTTCATTACAGATCGGTTAATGTGGCAGCCGAAGCATGGGTCAGTGTTTCCTGCGCAGTTTGCTGTTAGACATTTGATGGAAGGGATAGTGTTGGCCGTGAGACTCAATTTCAGTCCCTGGAAACTTCCTAGAATCGACTTCAGTTGGGAATGCAGTGTGTAAGAATGACCTTTATCACAACAGTCAGACCGTGATATATGAGCAGGTTTCCTGCAATTATTATTGTACTTGTTATTTTTAGAGTGACTTAGACCAAGCAACGGGTTAGATGATTACATCTATTTTTTTCTCATGTTCACTTTTTTTTTTTTTTTAAATCGCTGCCTGGGTAATTTCCCAGACGAAACTAACAGAAGTACTTGTAATCACACTTCCCATGTCTCAGCTGATATTTCGTAGAGTGCAGTTGAGGAAGTAAAGTAGGGGATGTAGCAGCACCCCCCAAAAATGAGCAACTGTTGATGACTGAGTTGGTGAGCTGCCTAATAAATGGATAAAGCAGCAAGTGGTTTGATTTCACTATAATTCTTTTCCCCTTCTTTTTCTTTCTCCTTGCACTCCCGTCCACAGACATGTCTCTCAATGTCCGTCGCAGCAGTGATCCCGCTCTCGCTGGCTTTCCTCCAGTCGAGGCCCCAGTTGCTCCAGAAGAACCGTCCAGAAAAAATCCAGCTCGCTGGTCCACAACTGCTGGTTTCCAGAAGCACAGCCACACACGAAACCCAAGCAGTGGCACGGGGAGCCTCGAACGAAAGGTAACTGTGCCTCATGCATTACTATAGCTGAGAACTTAAACTGTGCACAAGTACAATCAAAATATCTGCTAGGATGTACCATTAAGTCATCAAGATTATTTACTGGAATCTAAATGGTGTCAGAATGTAACAGAACAGTAAAATCTATTTTTTTTCAGCATTGTGAACTATTTTCTATTTATTCCAGCAGCATCTTGCCCAGAAAAATAGTTTCCGCAGTGCTGCTGATGTGCGGGAGCTGCATCAATTATAATGTCTGAGATATGTGCTCTGAAATCTTCCAACCTCCAGCAGTCTCTGATTTCTACTTGCTTTCTTCCCTCATATTCATTCATTCTCTCCTCTGCACCCCCAAATCAAAGCAATGACTGTTAGATATGAAAGCTGTGCTGCCCTGCTTGCAGATATCCAGCAGCGGCGTAGATAGTGTTTATCTGAAACCAGTTCCGTCTGATAACGCCCCTTCTTGTCTTCCAAAAAGATTAGCAGGGATTCTTAAACACACATCCTTTGTTCCAAATTCACCTTCTTGATGCTTTTAAGCCTCTTATTATTAGGCAAAAACGGAAAAATAAAACACACCTCAGATACTCGGGTGCATCCTCCCCACTGCTTCTGAAAGTAAAAGAAAGCCAATTAAGTTCTCACAATGGCTGCCGTGCTAACAGGCCTTTGCTTCGCACTGAGGAAGAGGTATGATCCCATCAAACAGGGATGTTAAAAATGTGGGAATGATTGAGTGTTCGGAATGTGAAACATCAGCTCTGCATGTGATTAGTGTGTCTGGGAGAAGGGGCCGATAGAGACACTTTAGCTGTCAGGGACCACAGATTGTAGAGGCAAGAAAGTTTGGGGTGAAATGGTTATCAGAGCTCTCATTTTGTTATTGAAAGTTCCTTTCTGAACTACTGAACTATGCTTGTGTGCTTGCATTGAATATAAAAATGGGAAAGCAGAGGACCAGGAGTGTTAAAAGATGATGTCTCTGAATTTCTGAATGTCTTCTGCGCTCCCGTTTCACCCTGCTATTTGCAGAGGATTCCGCTTTTGTGACCACTTTGCAGGGTGTTGTGGGTTTCTTTGCACTGTGGGATAAGTAGTTTAAGTAGGAGCGTTTGTTTCAGATTTTATGTATACCAGGATTTCTTTTTAAGATCTTAAACTTGTAATGTTCAAGTGTCCCATTTAGTTCTTGACTCCCATCTGCAGCGGTTCAAATGTTATCTGAATGTAGTGCGTTTTAAGCACTTTGAAATGGCATAGTTTGAGAAGTGATGAGCGAACAACGGGAAGCTGTCTTTTTATTCAGCTGACAGAACCAAATTTTTTCAACAACAAAGGCAGTCTTAGTCCTCATAATCCTTAATCTCTTCCTTGCGCCAACTGCCATATATTAATTCCAAGATGAATTTCATTTTTATATAATTAACAGCAGATGCTGTTAGAATGCGCTAGTCAGCATGGGTAATATTTGTTCTTGGCACCAGATTTCTGAAAGGGAACATACATTAGCATGGTTCCTTGCCAAAAGAACAAATGGATGCATGCAACATACACCATACACCTAGAGTGTCTTGATTGTCTGGGATCATTTCCTTTACACGCTGTAGCCAGTCACGTTCTGTTCCCAGTGAGTCCAAATGTGGCCGAGTCAGGCTCGCTTCTGCTAAATCTCAACTATATAGACCAGCGAGAGTCCTCAGTCATCAGCTAGCACTGTAAACTCATCACATCTACCAATGACTTTACAATACTTCACATTCAGGGTTATCCACACGTAGAAAATTCATCCATAGGGATTAGATAGTCAGTATGAGCCTGTTGATTTACTGCTGCTTCTCTGGTATCTGGCTTTCTCTATATTTTATGATCTGATGTGTCGTAAAAATCAGTGGAGAGGGGTGCTTTGTCTGAGGCTGCGATGGCTATCAGGGCTGTTTTAGTATAGAGGCCACTTGTGCAGCTGAGTTTTATAGTCCTGTCTGCAATGCTTCATCAGGCCCCTTCCATGCCACATTCGGCTGTATTCAAACACGGGTTGCTTACTGTGCCATGCGAGATGTAGAAATCTCCCTCCCATTTGTTCCAGATCCTTTTTTTTTACACTGTAGCTTTTTTTTTCTTTTTTTCTTATTAGTTTTTTTATGGGGGTGGGGTCTCTTCATGGTTTTGACTGACTTACATCTCTTCTCTTGTTGTGTGTGTTTAGTTATTCTCTGTGTTCTCTTTCAGGTGTGATGGCTGCTTAAAAATGTCCAAACTTTTTTTTGTCTTACTCTTTATGTGCTGTTTTTGTGACTAATCAGACCTTATATCATTGTTATTCTACTTGGCTATCTTGGAGAATCACTCCACTTTCATTTTAATTATTGGTTCACCTTCTTTTCTATTCATAAAACTTTGCTCGCGGCCTTCAGCTGCTGAGATTCCTAAGCCAAGGCTAGCATTTGTGGAATATTATCTTTTGTGCCTGAGCGTGAATTTTTCCTTGTGGCGATTGTAATATTTTAGTCTCAGGCATGCTGATGTATGACATTACCTTGGCAGGAGTTTTTTTTTTTAAATCATAAAGCTTAGTTGTAGCTGTCTTATTTTAAAAAAAAAACAACTCTTAGCAGCTCAAGTGTGGCTGTAATGGAAGGTCAGGGATGAGTGAGTTAATAAACAATCTTTAAAAAATCATATTCATACTGGATTTTAGATTGCTGTTTATGGGCCTATTTATTTAGTTAGTTTTTAGGAGTCTCAATATAAGCGCTTTAAAGTTTTTCTTCTAATACACTACATTGCCAAACGTATTCACTGACCCATCCAAATCACTGAATTCTGGTGTTCCAATCACTTCCATGGCCACAGGTGTATAACATCAAGCACCTAGGCATGCAGACTGCTTCCACAAACATTTGTGAAAAAATGGGTTGCTCTCAGGAGCTCTCAGATGCCACCTGTGCAACAAGTCCAGTAGTGAAATTTCCTCACTGCTCAATATTCCACAGTCAACTGTTAGTGGTATTATAACAAAGTGGAAGTGATTGGGAACAACTCAGCCATGAAGTGAAAGCACAGAGCGAGTCCAGCGGATGCTGAGGCGCATAGAGTGCTGAGCTCACCGACTTTCTGCAGAGTCAGTTGGTACAGACTTCCAAACTTCGTGTGGTCTTCAGATTAGCTGAAGAACAGTGTGCAGAGAGCTTCATGGAATGGGTTTCCATGGCCGAGCAGCTGCATCCAAGCCTTACATCACCAAGGGCAATGCAAAGTGTTGGGTGCAGTGGTGTAAAGCATGCTGTCACTGGATTCTAGAGCAGTGGGGACGAGTTCTCTGGAGTGATAAATCACACATTTGTCTGGCAATCTGATGGATTAGTCTGGGTTTGATGGTTGCCAGGAGACTGATACTTATCTGACTGCACTGTGCCAAATGTAACGTTTGGTGGAGGGGGGATTACAGTGTGGGGTTGTTTTTCAGGAGCTGGGCTCGAACCCTTATTTCAAGTGAAAGGAACTCTTAATGTTTCAGCATACCAAGACATTTTGGACAAATTTCATTCTCCCAGCTTTGTGGGAGCAGTTTGGAGATGGCACCTTTAAATCATATTAAACTCCATGGATTGAGAATGTGATGTCACTCATGTTCATATGTGTGTAAAGGCAGATAAGCAAATACTTTTGGCAATACGGTGTAGCAGGACCACAGTGGTGTAGGATTTTAATCTCTCTACCTCTTCCTGTTCCTCTACAGGGCAGAGGAGCTCACGCCTACCGCAGTCTTCCTCGTGATGCGAGTGGCTGGACCACTCAATTCCAGAGACAGATGACTCGATCCTCTCTTAGTGCCAACCATCCAATGGTAGATCGATGGCTTGGCCAACAAGAACAGGTTTGTTGGTAGACAAATAAAAAAAGAAAACATATCATATGGTTTTTATGTGGTTTGCAGATGAACAGCTTTATTGCTAGACCAGAGCATACCAGCTTGTAACGTTCATCACAGCCATCACTGATTGGTCTAGCAAGAAAAAAAACCCAAAACACATGAGACATGTTGGTTTCACTTTACAGGTGATGTGTTGCTGCAAAAGTAATCCTGCTTGGTACAAGAGTATCCCAGCAGTTCTACAAATTCAGATTCAGATGTATGTGCTTGGCTCAGCAATCAGTAATGTGGGGTTTTCAACCTCTGTTGGAAACATGCCTAGAGGCAGTTATACAATAGGGCTGTGGAACTTTGATTGGTTCTGGATAGGGGGCTTTTGATTTGGACTGTTTATGACAGGGCTGGGGGATGACTGAATAATTGTGACCTACCTCTAGTATAGTCCTGATATTTTGGAGGAAGCTGTTCATAAATTACCTGCAAACATTGGTCAGTGGCCACAAAATGTCAGTCGCTACAGACCTCCAAACTTCATGTGGCCTTCAGATTAGCTCAAGAACACTGCATAGAGAGCTTCGTGGAATGGCTTTCCATGGCTGGGCAGCTGTATCAGAGCCTTACATCACCAAGCGCAATGCAAATTGTTGAATGCTGCGGTGTAAAGCATGCCGCCACTGGACTCTAGAGCAGTGGAGATGTGTTCTCTGGAGTGACGACTCACACTTCTCCATCTGGCAATCTGATGGATAAGCCTGGGTTTGGCAGTTGCCAGCAGAACGGTACTTGTCTGACTGCACTGTGCCAAGTTATGGTGTGGTACTGTTTTTCAGGAGTTGGACTTGGGCTCTTATGCCATGTTTCCACTAGTACCTACTCAGCGCGGCTCAACTCGACTTGGTATGGTTTGTAGGCTTTTCCATTACGTCTTGGTACCAGGTACTTTTTAGTACCCACTCACCTGGGGTTCCAAGTGATCCAAGGCGATCTGAAAATGTGATTTCGAAGAACTACATGCCATTGATTGGCCAGTAAGCGTCTTCACTAGCTGAGTCATGAGAACGACTCCTTCACCAGCATCAACCGTGCCATTTTTAAAACCGGACAGCAAGAAAATGTTGATGCAGACATTTCTGTGCTTGGTGGCAAATGAGACAATCCAGAGGGAGCTAGATGGCGCAACCAGAAATAAGAAAGTTACAGACTGGGCAGGAGGCATACCATTGTCTCTATCTCATCCATTGTTGTGTTGTGTTTGAGTCACATACAAATTATGTCAAGAGACTACTGCCCGCATTGCTATATCAACTCCACCCCCATTGTACTCAATTGTAATGGAAACAAAACAAGACCTTGCCAAGTCGAGCCGCGCTGAGTAGGTACTAGTGGAAAAGAGGCATTAGTTCCAATGAAAGGAACTTACATCATATTAAACCCTATGGACTGAGAATGGAATGTCACTCAAGTTCATATGGTGTAAAGGCAGATGGGCAAATACTTTTGGCATTATAGTGTAAGCAGTTAATGTGAATTTTTGTGATGTAGACCGCAATAGATCTGCAATTAATTACCAACTTGACTCCATTCGGTCACAAACTGATAGCAGACAGACTCCGACTTATTGCTGTGTTATCTCTCTCTCGATACGCCAATGTCGCTTTGAAGATGGCAGCTGACTGCGAGTGGTCGCAGACCTGGTCCTTGTCTTTGAAGCAACAAGACTGTTTTTCATTGCACACGGTTGCAATAATTTTGGCCGTGCCCTAACTACCGTTTTTCCTTACTATCACATATTGAGCCACATTAACAGTTTCAATGTCAATTTCTACCTCTCATTTAGTCATGGTGGGGCACTTAACCAGTTATTAGTCCAATAACACTCCTTGACCCATTAAAATCATCTCAGTGACTTACACACAATGAGTACTACTTTTAAATTTGGTATCAGAAACTACTGAGTGGAATGGATTTGTTTTGTGGAGAAGAGGAGTTGAGTCTGTGCATTTCTTGATCATAGTTTGTCCCCATGTTTTCACACTATGCTGCTCATTATATCTGACCATAGTGTAATAGCAGTCACAGTTGTGACAGATAACAGTGTTATTACATTGATAGTGACTGCTTACTGTCCAATCCAGTTTGTAACCAGGTCAGTGACTGACATCAGACTTCTGTCCAGTACTTTTCATAAAGTAACAGTGTACAATGTTAGTCCTTACAGGCATGTCTCCTCACTTCGCACCCTCCTCGCTCTGTCGGCACTTTGTGATTGACTCACCCTGTGACTGGTCCCTTAACTCCTCAGTCTGTCAGAGGCGAAAAAATATACTCCCTCTAAAAGTTATTAAAAGTGACAGAGGCTCTCTGCAGGGAGAGCAGATATGACCTTGGGAAGTGTCGAACACGCTGAGCTTGATGTGAAGAGGATTTCTCCCAGTTTGTCTGCCGGTCTGTACCTCACCTACCTGCTTTGATTCATGTAGAAGGTGTTTAATCAACACATGATAAAGTCTCAGTGTGGCTGTATCTGGAATTTTTCTTTTGCTGTATGTTATGAGCACCTATTGAAAGCATGCATGCTATAATCAATCTATATGAATGCATGTTAACTCATTTTTGTTGAAAAGATTTATTTTATTATTGGAAAAGGAGTTCTAGGTGACAAAGACACAAACCGTGCAAGAACAGGATTTAAGCTCAGAATGTGAAACCTCCCAAATCCAAGATCAAGGTTTCAGGTTAATAGTTATCAGCGAGTATAATGTAAATATATAAAAAAATAAATAAATGAATGAGATTATTGTTTAAGAACATGAGCTATACCAGTGGCGTCATGTAAATATTTAATGATTAACAGCAGGACTGCCACAACACATCCTCACCGTGGCTAATCCTCGGTGCCACCTGAGTGTTTATAATCTGACAGCCGTGTGACTAAGATGAGTCACAAAACACAAATCCTCTCATTAGGGGTGACGCAGTGTAGGTTTCAGACTTGCACCTTGTCGCCCAGTTGTTTCTTTCCTTCACTCACGGTATCACAATCTTGATCGCTGCCTTCCCCTCCCACACGTGACGGTTCAGTGTTTTGTCTTCTTTGTGCGACGGGCGAGCAGCACCGCAGCAACGGATCGGGAGATAAAAATACGCAGCGTGGGATAATTAAAAAGAACTGTGATCAGTGCTAAAGTGTCGGCAGCGGTAATGAGTGTGCGGTACACGCACACACACAAACACATGCAGCTACGGCAAGGTGTTTTGGAAAAATACACCAATTAGCAGTTGTTTATCATGGATTATTTTATCTGCTGTGTTTTATTGTTTCACTTTATGAGTAAAGATAAAAGTAAAAACAAAGAAAATAAGAGAGGGCATTGTACTCATTTCTCTCTCGTCACTGGAACAATTGCCATACACACTGCTGCCTTGTGTGTTTAGATGTGCATACGTGTTCACAAGCACTTTTTCTTTCAACACCTGATGTGTGTAAAGAAGCTCTGAAATACCCTGCAGTAACTTGGTATGCTCTGGAAAGCGCTTTGCTTCACCATTTATATTTAAGCAAGCCTGCCCAGCCCCTGCTATAAATTAGAAATGTAAAGTCGGACTGAATAAAATAACAGATTGACTCCTGTGCTTCAAATGCCAAAGAGGCGCAAGGGGAATTTAACACCGATAACTACACAATCTGTGACTCTGGCATTATCAGCCCATCAGCGCAGAGTTGATAAACTCGTAGACGGGTTTGAAGCTGGGCCTCACTTCTCTCAGGTGTCTTTATAAAATGCAGGGAGTTGTGTTCATCGTCGCGCTTTTGTGTACTTCTTTTGTGCGAATGCTTACTCACCGAGAACAAGGACGACTGGCCCATAGTTCTATCAGGCAATTGTCCTGTGTTTATCTAACCAGCCAATAAATTCACTTCAGGAACAAATGGTTCAGTCTGAGACATCAGTAGCTCTACCTCTAAATCCCACACACACACACATGCACACGCACACACACACTGCCAAATGCGGTGTGGAGAAAAGCACGCTTTATCAGCCCATATACACCAAGGCCTTATGAGTTATTCTTCATATAAACAGCTGACATTAATGCTGGCCTATTATCCCACTGATGAATGTTAATGGGCCTTCCCGCTTAGCATCACACGCACGCACGCACATACACATTTTGATCTGGCTGAGTGGTTCTCCACTGTATTATTTTGCGGCCTTGATGATGGACCAGGGGCCATTATCATGAGCTGTAGCAGAGGCAGGGCCAACATCAGCTGTCGATCACTGAAGGAGTTTAACCCAATCAAGGCTAACATGAAGAGAGGCAGATGTGTTTGAGCTGTACCAGTGAAGTTCACAGTTTGGGACTTCAGAGACAGTATTAGACCGAAATACATTACACTGTATAAATACTATAGAATGTGTTACTTAATGCACATTTACAAAAAAAACCCCATTTACCCTTATATAGATTGTAAGCATATTTTTGATTTGTTGGTTTACAGGCTCAGAAAGGCTCAGAAAAGAAAAAAAGGAAAAAACACAAACACAAAAAACACAACCCTAAAACATTACATAACTGCATCCAAACATGTTCGGTTCTGATCAGACATCTTTGATCACGCCTCGAACAGTGAGGCTTCCTCTCTCTCTCTTTGTTGTCTAAATGAGGCACCTTGTTTGGCGAGTTTTAAAGGAAGCACAACGTGGCAAGGCGCCCAGCTAAAATCCTCGAGCCAACGTGTTGAAGGGAGATGAGTCTGCTCAGCTTCAAGGTGGGAGAAGAGAGCGAGGAGCAGTGCGAATACTCTCTTTTTTTCCTTTAGTATTGTCACATCAAAGATTTCTCTCCAAACAAACACAGATTGTCATTTGCAAACTGATTCGGCTGTTGTTGTTTTTTTTCTTTTTTCACACTTCTTTTCCAGCTCTGTCACCTTAGTCAGAAGCTAACAGTTGTCGGTCACTAAAAATAAGGGTCTGTAAACGCATGTGTTTGAATGATTCTCTTGAGTAGCTCAAAAGAGATTCTCAGAGGTCTGCTTTCTGTTTCTGATTTGAAGCGTTTGAGGTGATCTCTGTTAGAGCGAAGTGCTTTACAAAGCTGTGGGAGGATTGTTCTTATTGGCCCGCTCAGCATGACAGCAGTTAACAAGCCATGAGACAAATGCTGATATTTCCCTCAGAATGCTAATTATTTTTGGTTTGCTTGTTTGGGCTTCACTATGCTGCAACAATACACCTTTTTCTAGGATCCACATTTCATTTCTTCCATTCAAAATACCGTAAACACAGCAGTGACTGCTCTGAAACGGGGGCATCTAAAATTTATGACACTTTGGAAAACCCTTGGGCAAGTCAGTATGAAAGTTAGCATTTAATTTTTGGGGCTGTTGTTGGTGAGTGAACTTAGTAAGTTCTCCTGACTAGCTGGTAGGTAAAGCCCACACAGTCTGCAGGCCCTGAGGCAAGCCACAGGCAATGTTAGAGCAGCTGAGCATGGAAAGAAAACACAGCAATAAACCCCCCAAACCGGCCTGTCACAGTCTCTGTCTGTGTCTGCCGCCACTGCCCTCGTCTCTCTCTCTCTCTCTCTCTCTCCCCCTGCTATCTGGTGGATGCAGTGTGCATTTCTGTTGTGTTCATGATGTTCTATTAATTTGGCGATGGTATTTGAGATGGAACAGGACATGTTTTGTGTGCAGAACTGTAAAAAAACCAAAAACAAAACAACCCATATTCCAGAGCAGTGTACAGTCAGTTCTGCTGTGGATTCCCGTGTCTGCAAAGAACCTGCTGCACTTCCAGCACTTGCCTCTTTAAAGGAAAGGAAGGAAGAAGCAGAGGAGAACCATGGTTTCTATGTTTATATAAAACCCACAGAAATGTTTTCACTAGTTGCTGACCTGTGGGTCTGAGTCATGTTCAGCTTTGACTCGTAGCTCATCGAAACCCTGACTCTTGTTATTTGTTCCTCGATTTAATTCCTCTATTGTAGCCAACATGATTTTTTTTTTTCAAGAATTCATTCATGGCTGTTAGTGTAGTTATGTCACCTAAATGAAATAATTATTTTTTTAAAAAGACCACATTCAAGACTAATTGTGTGACAGATTACTTAAAATTCACATTATTTACACGGTGGACTAATTTTTCTTCGCTCCTTTGTGAGTCCTGTGCAAATGGCAGCTCACCAGAGACCCCCGGGCCCAACTGAGGACCCGAGTGAGAACAATGCAGAGTTTCACAATGGCCTCACCGCTCTTAATTAGCCATTGCCGCTGAACTGCTGATAGAACGTCACAAACCAGAGAGGGTTTATTTTCTGCCATTTCTCATAGGGACTGTGCTGTGTTTTAAACCTCATCTCCTGGTCACCTCCATGAACATTTTGCTGAACACAGTATGATTGGAAACTAGCAACTACGGCCATAAACCCACCAGGAAAGTGTTTACTGAAGTCACGGATCAAGGGATTGGTAGAGTTGTTTTTCCCAATAGACCGCCTTTATGCAAAAGGTGTCGCCCCTCTGCTGGCCAATAGAAAGAATGCAGGTTGAGACTTCAGAACTGGAAGCTACAGTCTGTGCGTCTAGCCTTCCTGGCCTTGGTGCAAGCAACACATTTCCTGCCTTGTCTTTGTCTCTGCATCAGTACTGTCACTTTTTAAAGTTTGCAGGTATCCAATCAAAAACATTTTTTTGAAAGTTTTGGGAGCCCAAAAAATTCTCATTAACAGCAGAGACTTAAATTAGATAACTTCACTGCTCAAAAAGTTACAGCCCAGTGTGTTTCAGCCTCCAGCCATGTGTGCAGAATCCTGCAGAGAGCCTGCAGCAATAAAATGCACACAGACTTAGTGTGTTCTGTCATCAAGTAAGTATGAGTGTGCGTTCGCTTTCAGACTGGAGGACGGGAGCAGGTAGCTACACTGTCGGTAGTGTCGTTTAGTTAGTTCACTCCACAGCAGGGAAAATAGATTGTAACTGAGCAATTATGAAAATAATGCTACTTAAGATCTCATAACTGAATCATAGCGAGCCTTAATGTGGGTTTGTTTGCATGCGTGCGTCAACAGCAGTTAACTCTACACCAGCTTTTCGGCTCGGATTACATGGTCCACGGCATCTATAGAAGTTCAGGGCTTGTGACACAAATAATTCTGATTAACATGGGAGGCAAATTCAGGTCCCAGGAGAGTGTGAAAAAAGACAAAGATATGTCATATTTATTTATTTTCTTTTGTCCCCCCCCCTTATTAAGATTTATACAAATCATGTCTCTCCTCTTTATTTTGTTTGACCAGGCAAAAGGCTGCGCACATATTTTGGATGCTGGACATTGCCAGCACTCTTCTTTGTCAGCTATACTGCAGCCTGAAATGTTTAACCTCTCTCGCTACATCACGTATGTGTGACTGGACAGCTGAGATTAGAGTTTGAGTTTTTCTATTTATGTGAAAAACAATCTGCAAAATCTTAATATTCAGTGGTTAGTAAATCACTGACATTGAGTTTGTGAAGCCGCATATTTGTCCATGGACTTCCCGTTTGAAGCCGTCACTCTTGTCTTTCCTGTCTGTTACTCCTTGTTGGTCATTAGTAGCTGGTGCGCTCTGGGTCTTCTTCATCTCACTGCGTCATTCATTTTGCTCATCTTAAAAAAAGTTTTAGGCTTGCATCTTGCTCCATCCTCTTTCAGCTCCCTCTCTCTGTGCCTAATTACTACTCAGATGTTGTTGTCTTGCACGGCCCTTCAGGGCTTCACTTGTAAACATCGCCATTTTTTTTTTTTGACAAGTTTTTGTTCAGCCCCCTTTTTTTCCCCCTCACTTCAAATACTAAGGATGGCTGTATGCACTGTAGCAGCGTTTTTCAGGCGCAGGTGAAAAATCTGTTTACCTTAGTCACTGTTATTATTCCATCCCTCTCCCCCTCCTCTTTTACCCCCCCCCCGCTTCTGTCCACATGCGCACCACCTTTCCTGCATCAAGGTGGCTATCCCTCTCCGCACTGCTGCTTGTGAACGTGTTAATTCTTGATTAGAGTTCATGCATTCGCTTTCTGCGATTTGCTCCGTGGAGTGAGAAATCACTTTCTCAATGAGAATAATTGAACACGGGCAGGGGGGTGCCAGCTCATTACCCACAAATCACAGGGAGCAGGGGCACCTTAACTGAAGACAATAATGACTTCAGGGAATAAACCGGGGCCGCCAGCATGGAGTCAAACCACCGCGGGCAGCAGAGAACAAAGCTAGGCGAGGAAGATGTGCACCGTTTCTTAAGAAGAATTCGTTTTGTGCTTATCTGTCTACATATTCAGTAGAATCTATTTTATTTTTCACTGACGGGGTATGAGTTGTCAAGGCTTTGGAGCGAAGTATTGTGTTAGAGAAGCAAAGCCAATATTTTGGTAAGGTGTTGCTAAAAGATGGCCTCCTTCAACAGACAATCAACACTAAAACTTGAATAAAGGCAGAATAGAAATAGAGATCTGGAGGAAACCACAAAGCTTTTTGTAATCCTTGACACTGGGGCACAAGGTGAACTCTGGTGATTGACATCACCCATTTTCCCACAGTGCAAAGTCATTTACTGCTATTTATTTGATTTCGCTCTCCTTTCTCAACCTTCCTCTCCTTCACACCATCTTTTTTATATGCCACACATTTCCACTCAGCACAGAGTGCCAAATGAATCTACTCTGGCACAATGAGGTCCATTGTCACAATAGGCTTTTCTCACTGTTTTATAGGTCCCATTAGGGGGGCAAGGCTTTTAAGTTGCTGAAGGAATGCAATAAGGCCCCAGCCGACAGTAAACATCCACATCTCGGGGCCACCGAGAAACATGAGATAGGCCTCCTTTGCAATCTTGGTCTAAGTGACTTGTTTTATTTGCATCAGGCAGAGAGCACAGTAGTCACACTTGGATAAAAATGGAGAGAAATGGGAAGGTTTCATTTGAGAACTCAGGAGATGGAGGCACTGAAAGCCTCTAAAAAAAGTGTGTGGAGAGGCAGTATTGGGCCGCTTGGTCCATTTCTGTCCCTTATGTACAGATGTCACCAGGTATTGTTGTGTTCTTGATTGTGCATATTTTTATCCAGCTTTACATCAATGCTCAGGGCTTGAACTTGGAAAAAAAAAACCTAACTTGATAAACATGATGCACACGGCATGGCGGCGTACTGATTATGAGGTGCTACACTATTCTTCATGTAACATAAGCCAAATGAAATGCGAAGGATGCAATGAATGCAAGATTATTATATTGTCAGAGAAGAAGGAGAAAGTGGCACTTTCATAGGCAAAACATTTCCCCTGATGATTGCACCTCCTTTGAGGGGAAAAAAGTAGACAAAATGGACAACGACTGACAGGAAGATAAATGATAAAAGATAAAATGTGAGACACGGAGGAATGGAGACAACCAATAATGAAGCCCAGGTGAACTCAATCAAGAATCAGCAAAAATAGTGAGACATGGAAGGAGGGAAGAGGAGACAATAAGGAAATCATTGCAGCTACAACAACAATGAAACATACAAAAACACTAGCAATATTCTAGGAGTTTCTTAAGGTTGGATGCCCAGAACGAATTTGAAATAGCCCACATACCATTAATAGTGTCAGTCTAACAAGAGTACCTCTGTAATGGGATACGGTTTTCCCTGCAGAGCAGTTTTCCATTGGAATTTTTTCCCCTCTTTATGTTTTAGGTATACAGGCCACGGGAGCTGTTGTGAAGAATAGCACCCCCGCTGAGCTCCATCACAGCATTCTCTGATATTCCCACATTGAATTCATGATTTCAACTAGAAGCATGCTGACGCTGTTTTCCATTTAGGAAACAGCAGAGTGCAGAAACGCGTTGTTTTGCTTGCTCGGTGGTTTCTCTGTGTGCTGATGCGGAAGGTGAGAGTCCCGCTGACGCTGGGCTGTGATTGGCTGAAATGTCAACAAATGTCTTCATACCATATTTAAGAATGATAACGGGCACCCTCTGGGTGCTCAGCTCGTGTATTGCGGATGCGTATCTACACATGTACAATGTTTACATGCAGCAAATTGGCTATCCAGGCTCTGATCGGTCTTGTTTGTTGAGACACTGATGATTTCCCCGTGCTCTTATCTCATCAGTGATTGCAATCACTTGTTGTGTTTAGCAAGTTAATTATCATCAAGTCTAACTAGCACACTCCTTTGATAAATCGATACCTTGGCTAATCTTGTGCTCATTGCATTCAGTGAATGAATACAAACAACAACAACAACAAAAAAGATTGAGTTCTCCCTACAGGTCATTTTCTTTATGCTTGTCTTTCGTCCCTTTTACATCATCTTTCCTCTCTCTTTCTCTATTTCTTCCCTCTCCTCCACCCCCCAAGATTACTGTGGCTGTGCTGGAGTCTTTTGGGACCTCTCTTCATTACTGGCCCTCCACAGGCTCCTCATCTCCACATGGCCCTCTTCATTTAGCCCTGGCTGAGAGCAAGGACTGAACCAAATGGCTTTCTGTCTCCCTCTTATCCAAGAATTTCAGCTTCCAATTAAAACTAAATGGAAAGCTCCCCCCCCACACCTCACCCCGCTCTGTTCCCATGACGCTACAGATGAGGCCCCACTCAGCACCCACCCCACCTGCTCAAATAAGGCAGCAAACAATGGCTGATCTGTAGAATAGACCGTTCATCCCCTGTAATAACTTTCTTTTGTGTGCACCAAAGCTTTACTCTCCACTAAATTACTCATCATTCAACATCTTTCGCTCTTATTTCCTACTTCATATTTATTATATTTAAGTTTTGAGATCACAGTGGGTTATATAAATCCCATGGACAATGGAGGAGATTCTCCTGATATCTTCTTTCAGTGATAAACCATTTGTGCCACAGTAACTGTTGGATTAAGTGCTTAAGATGGCAATTTGGCGGAGCAGCGAGTGTAGTTTATTGGCAGCCACTGTGCAACTCAATGAGTCGGTGTAGTTCTGACTTGTGTGATTGCAGAAACTGCCACTAAGAAGCATTTTTTTAAAAAAAGAAAGAAATTGTAGTTTATTACAGTCCAAACCGCGGGTGCTCTCATTGAAATTCAAGCAGCTGATATTATTTCAATGGGGGCAACATTCACTCACTGACCTTCACAGTTTGAAAGATGGATTAAATGTTCTGAGCACTGGAAAGCAGACCTTCCTCCCACTTAATAAGCTCAAAATGATGATTAATCTGTGAAAAGCACCACAGTTCCCCTTTTAATGCATGTATAAAGACCCAGGATTCAGCTGGGACCCTCCGCTCAGCAGGGCTACGCACTCAGCCCCAAGGATTATCTGTTCGGAATCGCCTCCTTTCACCAAAGCCAGGTGTTTAGCAAGTCGTCGTATAATTTTTGAACTGTTGTTTTTAATGCATCCAAAATTCTAAATCCACTTTAAACATGTCTTTGAAGTGCTGCTGCACGTTAGAACTCTCTGAAATACTTACTCTGCATTCAAAAACACTTTTTACTTCGCTTAAGAGGAAGAAGCGCTCTGGACAATAACCAACGGCGATAACTTAATTTGCAGTCATTCCTACCCGGTTTGAACCTCCGGCTCTTCGGCACAGGAGAGATCTCTCCTCCAGTTGCAGCTGTTATTGATGAGGTTTGGAAAGAAGTCTCAGGCCTCTCTGTCTGCTTTGGGCCTTGGTTATTGACCTGGTGATTGATTTAGGCCCTCATAATTAGCAGGCCTAATTTAATTAAAGTGCAATTTAACGATACAGTAGGCAAAGGCAAAGGCAGCTGTGTCATTGATAGATCAGCTCAGGCCTAATATCAAACAGGGGCTAGCAAATGATGTATTCCACGCAGCAGGGTTCCCAGTGACAGAGACGAGAGCAAGGTCTAAGTCACGAGACAAGGAGGGAGAATAAGAAGAGGAAAGAGAAAGATAGGCCTTTGTTTTTTCAAATGTCAGCCCACAAACTGGACTGTCTCTCTCCCCCTCCACATCTCCGCCGCTCCGTTCAGATATGGACAAATGCACACTCGCATCTCTGATCTAATTTGCTAAACAGCATTAGGAAACTGTCTGTCCCTTTCATTTGCTTCCAGTCAATTGACATCAGAGCCCTTTTATGAGCTAGAAGCCACGTCTTTCTAAAGCAAAACAAAGAGATTTAAAGGCTAGAGATCTTCGTTAATTAAAAAGTAGTGTAGGCTTGGGAATATAGCATACCACGCATTTAATTGCCAAGAAATATGTAATGGGGTAAATTTCCATTTGTATTCTAGTTATCGCTGTTGTCACATCCCTGGTTTAAGGAAAACTATTTTAAAAGCAGAGTCCACCATCAACAAAAATGTCTCAGATATTATGCAGTACTTTTATGCTTTTTTCCCCCTTTTCTTGATGCACTACCCCACTCTCCACTGTGTTTCACCTAACACAACAACAGCACAACTCTCTGTCGTCGTTATCAAAAGGAATAGCACATCTAATCTGGAATGCGAGCCCTCTGCTTTGAAACAAGGCTGTGCTCATGGGTGCAGGGTGTGAAATATGAAAGAAAACACATGTCCTCATCAGAGGACGGGCGCCGCCTTGCCTTCTACCCTTGGCACACAAACACAGGACTGAAGAATCATAACCTTCCTCGATATTTTTCTCTAAAAGTCACATGAAAAGCAGTAGATGGCGGACACGGGGGTCGCACTGCTTTGATTTGCTTCCAGATCTGAACTTTCCAGTCCTGCGGGGAACTAATAGTTTGCCAAACAAATGAAATATTCACAGAAAAAAAAGAAGCAATAGAGCAGTGCGGGTTTAAATTCCTTTTTATCGTTCATTTCAGAGCATTGAAATCACTATTAGCTTCCGTCATCTTTCTCGGGATCATAACCATAAGAAAGTATACTGAAATTTTCCCTCTCTGCTGACAGCCATTAAGTGCTGTTTAGGAAACTTGTGGGTAAGATGAAGGGGGTCATTATGACCCTTTCATCATCCCCTAACCAGTTTAACTCCTCACCCAGCCTTTTATAATGTCCTTCTGTCCTCAACATAAATATAAATAAGTGTCTCAGTCAGTGTGATGAGTTGGTTGTTTTAATGGCGATGGAGCCTGATGGGCTGGTGGGGAATGAATGGTTAAGGATGGCAGAAAGAGTGGATCATTGGATGCAACAGTCATGTATAAATATAATCAAAGAGAACATTTTTGAGTTTTTTTTGTTTTTTTTTTCCTGAGAGGATGTTTATGTCGAAGAATATCCTCACACAGCTGTGACCAGGCCATCCACACTCTAGATGTGACATCCATCAGTAGTTGGTGGACACTATTCCTCCGACACCATGAAGTTTCCTTTTTAACTGCTGATTGAAAACAGCTAGATTTTCTAGTTATTATGGGAAAAGTATTGGTAATTGCTTCTCAAGGTCATAGAACCTTTAATAGGACTATTAGGAGTTATTACCAGCAGCCTGTCTTTGTATGTCAATGCCATTGTGCGATGCAGCGGTACTGTGAAGTCCTATTTGGTCTTGTCTATTCTACAGTGTTTAGTTGAACTGCATTAACTGGAAGTAATTAGAGTACAATTATGGCTCCTTAACCTTTTGCGAGGAAGAGGAAAAGCCTCCGCCTTTGCTGCTTTGTTCCCCCTCTCTTATGCATCTACTCACTGAGAGTCAGTTCTTTTCACATGTTGCCATCATATGTTACCTTTGGCTGGTTTAATGTTTCCATAAGGGGCGTATGTCACCTTGCGCAATTAATGTTTCATATTTTTAGCTGGTCAAATCAGGAACGAGGGATGTCTCTGTAAATATTTCAACAGCCCTTTTTGCTAAATGCTCCGGCTAAATTGCGCGTTTCCTTTACTTTTAATACACTGAACACAACACATTTTTCAGCTGGAAACCCCTTTTATATTCTGGTCTCTGGCATCCATTGTTCTCCTGAGCACAGACAGCCCATTGTAAGGGGAATGTGTGACAATGTCTGACAGGGGGAGGCCTGTTCCGCACATGGAGCTGTCACACAGATGTGGAACTCAGCCCTAAAGGAGGGGTGGTGGCCAGAAACACACCATTTGCTGTGACCTTTGAACCTGTCCTTGTTAAACCCTTGATGCCAAAGATGGACTCAGGAGGGAGTCCCCCACCCCTTTCCTCTAACAGCTACATCTTGTACTTGCCCATGGCTAAGAGCATGACACACACACACACACATGCATGCACACACACACCACACACACACACACACACGCACGCAGGCTTACAGTAGGTCTGCATTAGCACACTGGTTGATGGAGGATGACAGCTCCTCAACATGCCGCCTTTTGCCCTAACCCTCGAGAAGTGTGTGTTTGCATGTGAGTAGACTTCTCCCTCCTGATCAAACAGCTGCTACCTCCATCCCTCCCACTGTTTACTTTCCCTTTGGTCCTCCAACCAGTGTCCAACCAGCATGTCTATTTGAAGGTAACAAGGCTATGCACTTTGCATCTGTGTCTCTTCCACCTCACCGTCTTTTTCTTTCCCCTTTTCTTATATGGTTCTCAATAATCTAATGCTGCAGCTGTCCGATGGCCAAGCCTATAACCTTAGTTTTTGCTGTCTTTATTGTCAGAGGCTGGTGGACTTTTTTGGCCACACATCAGGGCTCTGAGCCATCCCTATTACAAGTGAGGAAGGGGAGAGAGATGGGAGGGAGATGGGGGGAGGGATGGAATCAGCCACAGGGAGAAAAAAAAAGAGAGAAAGAGCAAGCTAGAGAGTTGAAAAGCCTTGTTGCATCCCCACTCTACTGGTTACCAAGGGATCAACAGGGTGCTAAAAGCACTCAGGGGGAAAGAAATGGATGTTTTTTAGAGAAAGGGGAAAGAGAAAAAAAGAACCGAGATGGAGAATGATTGGGCAGGAAGTTGTGGATGTATATTTAGGATGTGTCTCTTCTCTGCTGTCACTCAGTGCTCATCTTTACCACTGACACAAGGAGAGACAATGAAGGGGTTGGCAGTGAGTATAAAGAGAAATGGCTTCTGCATCTGCCTCTGGTCACTAGGAAACTAGCCCCTGTGATACTGACCTAACACACGCTCTGTTGGAAAGTCTGGATTTTTTCTTAAGGACTTCACTGCATAAATGTCACTCTTAACAAGCCATTATTTGTGATGTTCAGTCTCAGAAGTGGTATTTGTTAGTCTGTCTAAAGCATAGACTTTGTCTAGTGAGATAATGAAGAGGCTTTGCCCCTGTTGGTTGGTTTGTGCTTACTGGTTGAATATCTGCATTTTGAGGCTAATGAACCACAGTGGACTCTTTAAACACTGCCTCATGAAGCCAGTGTCAAGAGTCAATCATGTGTCTGTTTATGGCAAAAAAGAAAAAAAATGGCTCGCTTTTGAACCATGTGGTACATTCAAAATGCACCAAGAAATGTTCTTCTACCACTTAAAGGCTAACGGTAACTGTTGCTGTGGGTTTTTTTTTTTATTTGCTACTAATGAATGCCACATCTGAGGTGTAGGATGGCCTGGTCATAGCTGTGTGAGGGTTTGCATTAGCATATTTTTCATTAAAAAAAAAAAAATACAAACGTTGCAAAAGGAGTGAAATGGAGTTGCCCTAATATTGAAAGTTGCTCACCTGTTTGACAGATGTCCTTGGGTGGAAAGTCAATATCTGGATAAGCGGTGCACGACTCAGATCACTGCACCGGTGCCTGCTTTAACGAAATGAAAATATGAGGCTGATTCTGCAACACTTCTCTTCAACTTCTCCATTTTCTTGTCCATCTTGTTTTCCCTCGGTCCTCAACCTCTTTTGTCTTACCACTTTTCTCTCTTGTATCACGCCTTTGTTCAATCTTGTCAGTCTTATATATATATATATTTTTTTTTTTAAATCACGGAGTTCCTTTTTTTTGTGTCATCCTCACAGTTTCACACCTGAACAGACACGTCACCTTGCTCTGGCGCTGCTCTGATATCTATTTGTGCCATTTTATGGTAATTTCACTTGTCACAGTCACACGCTGCAGTTGATTGCACTGGGATTTTTGGCCTGGTGCAAGTGAAGAAGCCCTTCGCCTTCTCCCCCTGATGAGAATAATCACAGATACAGTGTCTCTTTGTCTTTGTTTGTTCCCTAATTCAGCACGTCTCTCTAGTTTTTCCTTCACATAGAAAAAATGCTGAAAGGAAAGCTGCAGGCGCAGCGTGACGACTCGCAACTTATAAGATCAAACTTAACAAACAGGAGAATGCCGCTAAAAGCTGTTTTTACAAGTTAATAACATGTCAGTGATGACACACTTGCAACTCTGATCATTAACACAAAGTTGTTGAGCTCTATCACCTCTTTCATTTGCTCACTGAGTGTGAAAATTGTCTTTTTTGAAAGGCAGCATGTTTCTTTGCTTTTCTGTCAATCTTGCCTTATAGCATAGAACTAAACCTGTATTTATTCTAGTCCAATTTCACCCACCCCCTCCACTCCATGCCCTCCCATCTTTATTTATAGTTTACCACAGGTGGCCAGGTCCTTTGTGCTGAGCAGACTTTGTGCAGAGTATACGTAAAGGGGAAAAAAAAAAAATCCCACCATCCACCTGGGGAGGGATGGGTTCATAAAAAGCTTTGTGAATAAAAGGCCCCATGAGACACCCAGGACCTCAGCTGACATGTAATTAAAGGCGATGGGGGGTGGGGGACTGGCTGACTGACTCATTTTCATAAAAAGGGGAAACTAGACAGGTAGGGTGAGACAAAGTCTTTTAAGGTAGAGCGCTGATAAAATTTTCATGCCCCTATCCCTTCTTACCCCCAGACACTTACAAATAAATAGGGGACAGTGCCTCTATATGCCACCTGTGAGTGTTGCCAAAGATATCCCTGCCCCTGTAAAGGGCTGAATCAATTTCCATAAAAAAAACCAAAAGGCGCGAGACCTATTTGGATGTGCTTGACATTTTAGTAAAAGAGAGAGAGAAAGAGAAAGGTGAAGGGTGAGGGCGGGGAAATAGCAGTGGCTAACAAAGCGTTTCAGCAGACCCTCCCAAGGAGGTGATGCAATGTCTTGATGCTGACAAGCTCACGCACGCACACACACACACACACACACACACACATGCACAGCAGTTGATAACAGGACTGAAAAGAGTCTTGTTGTTAAAACATGAAAATTCTGTGATGTTCATTGTGCTTGACACTTGATGATGAGCCCCCACGGCTTTGTCGCTAATCTTTAGTTGACAATTACTTGAAAATCAACACTCTGTTATTAGATATTTCTCTACATGCAGGATGTAATCACTGCATGTAAGTGCCCTGCTGAATTTGTACCATCCACATAAAGAGAGCTCAAATGAAGATTTTATCCCCCATTAAGAAGAGCACAAAGCTGCTGTCTCTTCCCAGAGCTTAGTTAAGTCCTCAGATGTCTGGCTTGCCTGTTACCGGCACCGCCTCTCCTGCCCCCGCTGCCTAATAGCACTGAAGGAAGACAAGTAAATGAAATGAGGAGAGTGAAAGACGCAGATGGAGCACAGACCGGAGCAACCCGTTTCTTTAGCCTCACACCTTGATCCCATTACCTCAGAGGCCCAGCAGCAGTGCCACACCCCCAGGTCAGGCAAAACTGACTGAGTCAGTGCATTTAATCATGGCTACTTTGTCACGACATCACTGAACATTTTGGCCGGAGAGGGATGTTTCTGCAGCAGCATCGGGGACACAATCCCTCCTGTGCTCTGAGCCTTTGATTTAGAACAGGCTGTTACATTTTTTTTTTTTGCAGGTAATTAAATTAAAAGCTGGAGAAGAGAGATATAAGCAAGAGAGGGCGAGATGCAAGCACAGCTAAAGCAATAATGGCAGAATGTGAGGCTCTTTTTCCCCCTTGTTGGAGCAGTCTTCCAGTGACTTATCCTGTCATTTTTTTTTCTCTGCCTCTCTTTCTGTTAGGAGGAGGAGGAGGAAGAGGAGCAAAGGAGACAAGAGAGGAGAATTGAACGGACAGAGCCAGTAGGAAGGGCTGATTCCTCGTTGGAACACTCGCCAGTGTTTCATCTAGAGTGAGTAGTGCACCAGCAAAACCCCCAACCCCACCTATACACTGCGGGGGTGGGGGGGTGCGTGGGTTGTTTGCCAAACTGAAGATAGAGCTAAACATATCTATACAATTACACTTAAACAAGACCTTTTCCACGGCTGCATATCAATTAATGCAAGGAACTTTTTTCTTTGTTTGTTTTGCCAACCATTAATGTGTTCCAAATAATGCGAGAGATGTTAATAATAGTTTGAACACTGATATGCCAGTAACAATGCAAACATCAAGACCAAGGCCTCCATTCATCACACACACATCTGCATTGAGATTTGCTCATGTTCATTTGTCTTCACGTCTTTATCTGAACAAATTAACCTTCTTCTCTCCCCCTCCCCCACCCTCTTATATGTTTTCAATTAATTTGTTCTTTTAACACCACAGTCTGATCTTAATCACTTAATTGGAGCCTCCATTTGGATCCCTAATCGACCCCAAGGTCCACCGGTCACACTTTGTAATGGATGACTTAGCATAGGCAACGAAACGCAGCCTCCACCAACAAGGCCCTGCCAACGCCCATCCCTGTACATCCTGTCAACCTCTCGTCACGTTTGACTGTGTTGTCTTTTGCATTCTGCATTTTCTTGTCACTCCTGTTATTTTTTATTCATACACCTCTCCTCCTCCTCCTCCTCCTCCTTCTCCTCCCCCTTCTCTCCCTTCTGGCTTCATCCATCAACATCCCGCAGAAGCATGCTCAAGCCCGTCGAGGTGTCCAATGAAGGCGGGCCACTGGGGATCCACGTAGTGCCTTTCAGTTCACATGATATCAGGTAACAAAAAAGAGAGAGAGACAAGCTGAGATTTAGTGTGTCTTAGCTTCACCGTGAAGTCTTGCTTTCTTTTTGCTTTTACTCATTATTTCACTCATTTTTTCTTACTTGCTCTGTCCTTTGTTCTTTCTTATAGATCTCTTTTTATGTGTTGCTCAAGGCAGTCTTTTTTTACATTTTATTTTACTGCCTCTGATTCTTGCAGTCATCTTTTTTTATTATTGTGAGCCTCACTGTTGAAACACCACTCCCATACTCAGCACCGCTCGTATCCCGCAGCTTTGAAGCTCCCAGTGGCAAGGAGAATGGATGAAAGTAGTTTTGCTCTTGACTGCACAGTTTTCTCTAGGTCTTGCAATTCTAACCTGCTTTCAGTCACTGCGGTGTGCACGCTGTCTTGAAACTGCTTTGGACTACTTCCTCTTGCCTGTTTTTTTTTTTTTTTTTAGCTGATGAAAAGTGTTGATGACAAGGGGACAAGAGGAGGAGTGCATCTGAGTTTACGTTTTTTTTTCCTGGGGAAAAATAAAAAGGACAGAGGATGTGGCTAGATGTAATCAAACTAAAAGCTTGTGTATAACACAGATCCCTGCTGCACGCCAGGGGACTGGCACACCACCAAGGTGAATGTGACTACTCAGCACCGGGGAAGGAAGGTTGGGGATGAGGTGAAAAGACAGAATGAGGAGATCAAATGGAATGACATTTGGGGGGCAGAGGATGGGTATCATTGAGGGCGGCTGCCTCAGACACTAATCTCATTGCTGTTTATAAGCAAGTGTCAGGAAACTATATTTAGCTCTGACCTCATGCTAACTCCATCAGAAGCATAGACACCCTGAATTAGAGATGGGAAATAGTGATTCGTGATGAGGTGAGCCAAGCAAAGTGAAATGTTTCTGAAGAAATGATACAGCAGCACTGCTTACATAAAGCTCAGCTCTTTAGATGCACTGCTATGCTAAAGCTCCTCTGCATTCCCTTGAAATTGGACAGCATCTTGCAAGAAATGGCATTAATGCTTCATGGCCAGTAAATTTCTTCTCCATCAGCTAAGGTCAGTACTAATAGCTATCACAGCCTTCAATTAACTTCAGCCATGATAAGACTTATTGTCTGGTCAGTGGGATGATGCTAATGGCCTGTCCGAGCTCTTTCTGTGCATTGTGTGCTGGGACAGGAGGCATTAGGCTCAGCGGGCTGTCATTAGTGTCTAGACCAGGGCCAGGGGGGTCAGACAGCCAACAAAACCAGACAGCAAACAAGGAACTGCAGGCACTCCAGCATCGGCTGCCTGTATTCTGCTCCACTGCACTGACATCAAGTTAGATCCAAGCAGGAAGGGGAGACAGCTGTTGAAGAGAGCTTAGAGACTCTGTCACTCCAGCAGACAGAATTTTTCCCTGCCAAATACACACACATGCACTGATCTTTACCTGAAATGAGCTTACACCAATACAGTTTGTGAGCAGTTTGGACCGACCTTGAGAAGTATGTTCCTTCTTCAGACTCAGTCTGTCTCCTTTCACAAGCAAACAGTCCTCGCAGCAACATTGCTTATCTACCTTCAGAGCTATGCGCGCACATAAATATCCGGTACATCTGCGCGCACACACATACACGCCCCCTTCCAGATGCATTCAGAGCTTAATGAACTTCTCATTGCGTGACCAGTTTCAATTGTAAACAAACTGCGGACGTAATTGCCATGCATAAATGGATCCTGATTGGATTATTATTTGATAAAAGGCAGTCGATGAGAGCAGGTGGCCTCCTTCAAATCCTTTCTCAGTGCTGCTACCCAGCCGCAAGATGGAGTAAAATCATATGGTGCAGTAAGATGCTGATTCTTATTTTCGAGGAGAAGTGAGAGTGAGGGAGCCCGGCTTTCTTCTCCAGAGGCTGCAGAGAATCCACAAACTCCAAATCCCCTTTTTTCTTATATCTGCCACCTAATGAGTTTCAGCCCATGAGAAGGACTTTTAGATTTTGCTTTAGTTCTTTGCAAGTAACTGACAAGTAACTGTAAAAAAAAAAAATGCCATCAGTTTGAGAGGATGGGATTACAGCCAACACAATAATAGCACTTTTCATGAAATCATCATCTTATTTAAAAATCTCTAAACGATGCTGCTTTATCCTTAGTCCTCTCTGCTGCAGCTTGAATACTGATCAGGGATCAACCAAAACTCCTTTATCTACTGTACCGTCTCTAGTCTGCCACCAAATCGGAAGTCATTAGCGTGTGTCCGTGATGTAATCTCCACGCGCAATACTTTGTTTTCAAGCTGCCAACACTTATGGAGATAAAGCACAATCATGTCTGCTTCCACACTGCCTGCAATTACTCCCTGCTCAACACACTTAACCTGACCTGGCAACTCAGACCCCAAGAAAGAGGAAAGGGCCTTTCGTGATCTTTAAATTCAACTTAATGCTGCACCATTTACCCCCACTGAGCAGCTGAGATGAGTCTTCTGCGTGAGCGTGGATGTCCACATTATGCAGCCAATTAAAGCAATGTTCTGAGAGTGGCCCTGTTTGGCTGAAATGCTAAAGAGTTCTACAAGGCTGCCCTTGACGTCTGCAGTAAACAGGGTCACAACTTTGAATGCGCCGTTGTTTATGCGTCCAGTAAAAAGACAGGAAGAGAGAATTATAAGAAGCATGACACGCATGTCCTTGACACCAATAAGGTGTAACTTACCGTGTAATTTACCCTGTCGGGTATATCTTTGTTTGGCTTGTTGATGGTTTTTGCTCTGATACATTTCACTTTTTCTCCCCTTAATTTCTTCAAGTTAAGCCTCTAAACTTTTTGTCATTTTAAGCAAGGACGCCAAACATTTGCACTCAAGGCAGTCTACCTGCTACCTCAGGCATCTTTCACCTTATAGACTGTAGCCAGAATTTGTAGCGCTGCTGTGTGAGCACACATCAGATCTCTTTGCATGTGGTTATCCTCGGGGCCCAACTAAAGCCCCCAAGGAGCTCACTGGTGTATTTATTTAGAAGGAGATGGAGGGAGGAGGGATATTTGAAGGTAAAGGTTGGCTCTTTTGAAAGGATTACTGAGATGGCACACCCGTGGAACTCCTTGGGTATTTTTTTTTCTTTTTTACACCGTAGCAGGCTCTAGTCTTAAGCTCCAACGAAGGCAACTGTAGCACTTCCACGGAAGCCATAAGATGATCTCTTAGCTGTTGGTCTGGATTATTTCAACTGATCCTGTCATTCTCTCAGACCTGCCCACTGAAAGGAAAAAGGATGGCGGACAGAAGGACAGACAGGCTTAAAATGAGTGCAGAGAAATTCAGGTTTCTGTCCAAGCTCAGTCTGAAAAGTTAATTTTTGTTGACAGAGTGCATTACAGTGGGCTCAACTAATTTTGCAATCTTATTTGCTTCCCCTAATCTGTTGGAGACTTAGATATTTTATGCACTCTTTTGCACTGTTGATACAAAAGTTATAAATACAGAAGTTACGAATCTCCATTGCAGCCAATTCTGTCAATCCTACATGACAAAAAGCTTCACTTCGTACCTTAGATGATGCTTAGTACACGGCTCATGATTAATGCTCCCTTCTTGTTCCTACTCCATGCATACTGATTAGATTCCCAAAGGTTTTCAACAACTTTTATATATGTATATGTGTGGTTTAACTGTCACTTTAGTTTTTATCATTAACCCGATATATGAATCTTTGCAGGACACAGGGCTTGCTGGTGAAGCGTTTGGAGCCCGGGGGCAAAGCAGAGAAGGAGCGTCTCTTCCAGGAGAACGACTGCATCGTCAGGATCAATCAGGGAGACATTCGCAACCTGCGCTTTGAACAGTAAGCTTTCCTTATTGATGCCTCTAACATTTTCTTTTTCACACACAGATTATTCTGCACGCAACGTTTTGTTGTTTTTCCCTCTTCATTTTGTCAGGTGAAATTTTCTACTTCTGGTAACTTTCCTTCTCTTCTTGTCAGTGGATGCCATGCTGATTTTAATTTCCTTTCCTGTTCCTCCAATAGTAGGAAAACACCGTCTACTGAGTAATGCGGTTCACACAGAGAGCACTATGTTGGACATTAAGCGCTGCAACAGTGCTGTTGTTGATAAGCGGAATCCAAACTGCAGGGAGACGTGACACCCACACGGCTGCACAATAAAACAGAAATATTACTGACTTGTTGGCCTTCCTGTAATAGGTCTCAGTGACTTGCAGTCCTTCACTGCTGTGCCGCCTTCTGATCCCAACTATCCACACAGTTCTCTCCATTCATTCCTTGTCAATAGATCGTATCCTTCATTTCCTTAAACGTGCACATCTAAGCACGAATATGGGGAATCTCACACCGCAGATGTGTGGACATACATATGCAGTGATACTGACATTGAAAATCTTGTCTGCATTTGTGTGTGTGTGTGTGTGTGTGTGTGTGTGTGTGTGTGTGTGTGTGTGAGTCTGGCTAAGAAATGGATTACTTTTCCTCTTGGGTGAAAAGTGGAGGGGAGTATTTGAAGCGGCCTGCTCTTGCTTATCATCCACCACTCCACAGGAAGGCACAGCCAGATTTCTGCTAACAAAGGCCCAGACAACAGTCATACTAGGCTGGACATTTAGAACCAGAGTGCTTAGAAGTGCAATGCTGCATGAATGACAGAAAGTTTAGAACTGGAGTCAGCAACTATGAACTATTTCTGAACAACTGCATCACAGTTGGAATGCTTTTTTTTTCCCCTCCTTTTTTTAAGCGAGGCAGCTCTACTGTAGCATTTTAGGATAGGAAAAAGCTCTCAAGCATCCTGCTAAACTGAAGCAGCTGATCTGTTTATCACACTGTGTACAAATCCACCAAGGTTTTAGGACCCTTTTTTTCCTCTTCTTTTTCAAACGATGCTATTGTCATTAGTAAACATCGCAGTTCCTTTCACAGCCTTTTCTACTGTGAAAGAAGCTTAGAGACAAAATCCACAAGGGAGTGATGTTTTGTAGCGTTCCACACTTACCCTCCTCCTCCAAACGCACCCTCCTTGCCACCATCCACATGCTCATGATGTTTGTGATGTTTTGTGCATAAGAATGAGGTGAAGGAGTGAAACTTTAACCTCCCCCCTCCCCCAGATCTACCCCTCTTCACTCTCTCATCACTTTCTTATCCCCCCTTCTTGATTGTGTGCCACAGAGAGTGACAATTTAAAGTGATAGTCTAATCTTCTTGGATTGTTTTGCATGGGTAAATATTTTGAAGTGCTTAATCTAACTGAATGTAATGATGCATTGATGGGGGTAATTTATTATTCAATCAGGCTCGCGTGGAGGCTGATTACTGGAGTGATGGCAGTGTATATGTGCATGGGAACATTTGGGTACAAACATGCGTGCGCACGCACACACACAAACACACACACACAAACACACACACACATAAACACACACAAACGTACTCAGCCTGTCATCGCCCCACAGTGTGCATATGTGAGCAATTCTTGTAAATTACCATAAGAATGAAAATGGGAGAGACCAAATCTCACAGAAGTGGCTTGGCGCGCCTTGCCTCTGTGACATGGCTTGCATGAAGTGCTGTCTGCTGCGGCAGAAGCAGCTTAGCGGCTGTCATTCGGACAGAATCAGCATGGTATCGCTGGTAATGGGGGGGGGGGGCATGGAGTTGTTGGAATCCAGACATCCACTGTGCCTCAGGCCCCTTATGCTGCAGTGTGCCTCACTCCTGGCCAGCCTATCTATATGCTAAGTGCTGTTGGCAAACCAGACTAAACAATTCTTGTGTCTGGGAATGATGGTGAGCTCTTGTCTCAGCTTATTTGGCCCTCCCCAAACTCATGCGAGACTCAGTGCGTGTTTGGTCTATTTTTTTTTCCCCTATTTTGTGTTTAAGGAATGAACTCTCTGTGTGTGTGTGTGTGTGTGTGTGTGTGTGTGTGTGTGTGTGTGTGTGTGTGTGTGTGTGTCTGCTTACGTGGGACCTCATTGTCTGGAAAGCTTCCCCGGTGCATGATTCATCATTTCTGTTCTGATTGTTGAGTCAACTCATGACCATTTATCTCTAACCACACGCAGACTCACACAAACACACAGATTACTGTATTGTATAGAGATTTAACCTATATCACACACAGTAATATTTCATCGATGCACCACTTACAATCCTTATCATTTACCCGTCTTGATGCTTGTAATTATAGATAATGTAATTTCTGTCCGATGCAGGAAGTAGTCCTGCGATTAGCCACACAAGCTTCAACTCTCTGTATCTCTTTTCAGCATATGGTGCTTCATAGCGTTCCTTATCCTTCTTTATCTGTCGAGCTATGGTACATGTATCTCTTATCATGTTAAAGCTAATGCATTTGTCTCTCTCTCTCTCTCTCTCTCTATGTTGTGTCACCTTCAGAGCACAAAACATTTTCAAGCAGGCGATGCGTTCCCCGGTTATCCTTTTCCACGTGGTCCCCGCAGCCATGAAGAAACAATATGAGCTACTGTCGGCACAGAATGAGCTCAGCCCACCTCAGTCGAACAGAGTTCACTTTAGCCGGGAGTCTCAGCAGCCAGCAGACAGGTCCAGTCTGACTGGCGGGCTGACACCCAGATCTGGACAACAGTCGGGCCTCGGCCACAAGTGCGTTTGACCTTCCTCTTCTTTTATTGGATACTTAATGAATCGTTTTTTCCCCTATCCTTTTCTATCGTTTTGTTCCAAGAGGAGTTCACACTGAAACAAAGTAAAATCAATAAATCAGAGAAAAAAAATGCAAAAAGCTGCCACAGATTGGATGTGTGCGCAATGTAGTACTGTTGTAACTGGAGCAGTCAAAGACTTTCACTTTGTGTTCACTGGAAATCCATCAAAGTTTAAAAGCGAAACACAAATAAAAAAAAGGACAAAAGAGCAGCCTAATTGTAATTTGTAACTTAGACATCTGAGTCTGTGTCGCTGATCATCTTGTTAAAGGCCTATTTTATCTACATATTTATATATAACTCTTTTCTCTGTAGCCACCATGGTTCCTTGGCAGGGAGCACTCCAGACTCAAGTCGTCGCTTTGCCGCTTTACCCCACAGTTTGGTCTCCGGGACCTCGTCGGCCCCCTCCCCTTCACTGCAGCGCAGGATAAGCTCGAACGCTGCAGACACCTCCTACCCGAAGAACAAAGGTCGCAGATTCAATGTCCAGCTGAAGAAAGGTGGGAAAGTTCTTGCAAGAAGACTTAACAGCGAGTTTTTTTTTTTTCTGTCAGCCTATCCATTGGCAGATTACAACAGCCTCCATTCTTATCAGCAGAAAGCTGGGGAAGAGTCCTGCATATCTGATCAGATTCCAGCATCAGAGAATATATTCTTCACAAGACAGACTTAGCATTTTAACTTTTAACTTGCACTTAAAGTTTGCTGTCAGACTCAAACATGCTGTTTCAGAATTTTGATCATAAAGTGGCTCATTCATTTAGCAAATAACAATCAACCCTGATACTCAAGAGACATCTCATCACCTGTTAGCATTTACATTTTCCAGAGCAAAGAATTCGTCCAGGGACTCTTAAGGCAACCCAAAATCCTTCTGGAAATATTTTTTTAAAAAATCTCCTCTTGCCTTTAGGCTTTGTTTAACGGAGCAGACCAAAAGCAAACACAGATCAGCCCTGTCTTGAAAACAGTTTGTGGTTTCATCCATTCATGCTACATCACCGCGGTCTTGCGGTTGAAACGTTAAGCTTCAGCAATCCATCCACTTCCAGCTGAGCTTGGTTTATTTGTGGACTTGGACAGACCTTTGATACTGGAGCAGTTATATTTATTTGTGGTGGGTTTGGTGCCAAGCCATGTTATTTTCACCGGTTAGCTATCTTTATGTGAATTAACAAACAGTAGGAAGTAGAGTGAAACAGTTCTAGGGTGATTTCCCTACACCCTCCCTTTCTTTTTTTGCTCCTTTTTTTCCCTTTTTTTCCCCCTGTTCTGGGAGCAGATGTTTAGTTGAAAGCTGGCACCGAGGCCTTAGCACCGAGCTTCAGGGAATAGTGCAGCAAGTGAGGGCAGCAGTGCGGGCTAAATGTAACGCACTCTGGGGAAATGCAGTCACAAGCTGCTCCAAAATGCTTGGCAAAGGTTTCCGAGCGCTGCCACCAGAGTTCTTAGACCGCGTGGAGCTGAAGTGCAACTTATATTTATTTGTTTATAATGTGATAAAGTTTCCCCCCATTTTTTCCAGCACACACGCCTGTCATTTCAGGGAGATGTTGGTAGAACTCCAGCCACAAGGCCGATGCCTGTAGTTTAGTTTATTTTCACTAGCCACATGGCTTCGTGGTCATTATGAAATATTTCAGCACCACTCATAACTCTCAAAGTACGGTGTGTATCCTCTCGCCCATGTGACAGAAATGGTTTCAAAGGTTATTGCTCATGATTTCAGCTGGGTTCACTGGAATGGCTGCGCCTCACTTGTAAACTTCAGCCATTTGTGAACTCTAAACGGAGATAAATTATTGTCCAAATGTTATCGAACTGGGAATTTAACGAAGCACTGAAAACCAGCTGAGTCGAGGGAAATGCGCCTCTGAAATCCATTTTGACAGTTCCGTTTGATTACCATCGCGCTAATGCACTTCTAGAAAGGCTTCGGCAGTTTTGTTGTTGACTTGTTGTAATTGTTGCGATTCAGACTAAGTGGCTCCGAGTTCCAAGTGGCAGGAGCAGATCCTGAATGGCAAATTAACAAGAGTGCCTTAATCAAATACTGCTGTCGAAAAGGACATACGCACCCCATTAAGTCATTCTAATGTGCCTCAGCCTCTCTTCATGTTTGCTGTTTAATTGGCTTACTGGAGCCAGGATTTCAACTAATCCAGAAAGAGACGCAATTACTTTTACCGCGGTCTGGTCCCGTACCTAAAATAAATACGTCAGTGGTTAATTAGCTCAGGCATGTTAAAGATGCATTCTCCTAATTACCTGATTGGAGACTTTGATTTGGGCTGTGTGTTGGGCAGTGGTTCGTGAAAGGGGTCAGAGTGGAAAGGGAATCACAATAGGATGTAATCGGATTTATGTGGTTCTTAAGCTGTAATAGAGAGACATCTTCACCTATTTTGTTAAATGACATCTGCATTAGTTTACCCTCTTATTTTAGCCGCGTAAACACAGAGAAGCATCTACGTTAAGTGGAGAACCTTCAACGGCAACCACGGGACCTTGTATTAAAAGTTTTGCAGTCAAACTGCAGATTTAATATTCAACATCAGCGACGACAGCTATTTCTGTCTGCTCAGTTCTCGCGCTGCAGTGATGGACAGATCAGAGAACATCATTATACTCAGCAACTCAACTTTCTGACTTAAAAGCGATCTCTTCATCACCTTTCCACAAGTTTATTTGTGTGCGAAGCCATGAGAAAGTTGCCAGCCACGCTTCTCCCTCTCAGTGTTCCCTGTTCATCAACACCATCACTGTCAGGGAGACGACAGACAGTTCGACAGACTGCCAAATAGACACACAGGGAAAAGTAGGTCATGATGAACCATCAGAGGTGCTGACAGCTCTGTGAAATGAGCAGCTACTTTGACATGAATACTAATCACTGTTGTTAGCATCAGAAAAGCCTCCACTGAAACCATGGAACACGACTTTCCAACTTGACTGGTGGGAAATGCCTGCAGCTTAGGTGATGCATGGGGGGAATCTTAACCACCCCTCTGAAAAATTGTTCCCAGTGACTCATCTAGTTTTGTTTTTCTAGCACAACAATTGCATGGTTTATCACATATAGCTGACATTTGAACTACTTTGTGCTTTTATTTTAAAAAATCGTGTCTGGTCAGCAGAAAAGGTTAGACCTGAGATCTTCTTATTTATCCATTATTGCATTTGCCTACTTCCTCTCGAATATCAATTCATATTCGTCTGAGCAACCTTAAAGGTCAGGCTTAAAGCCTAAAGCAAATGACTTTGTCCAGCTGATGCCTAAAGTCGTTTATCACATGCAGTTGTTGAATTTTACTGCGCTTGGAAAAGGCACAGGTTTCTCCTCACATATAAAAGTAATAAGCACGTCTTAGTGATCACTGCTTTCTTCATTAGCAAACTTCAAACTGCCTATATATCACACAAGACTGCTTTGACCCAGACATGATTTTTACACCGCCTTTGTGGCCTGCCTTTGCACCAAAAATCCAGTGGGGTTTTTTTTTTTGGTTAAAAATCTGGCACACATTATAGCGCAGAAAGATTTAGAAATGCACTCTTTAGCCATTTAGGTGTCCTGCACTATAGTTTAAGGCCATATTGAACAGCATTTTAATGCATTCCCCAATCCATAGTCATTCATTTCTCTCTTCCTAGTCTGGGTCCAAACTGGTCTTTAATCTGACCGTGACTTCCAGCTTTGACTTTAAAGTCCATGTGCACTCATTTAAAACACTCAATTTTGGTTCATAGCACTGATACTATATTTAAAGTTTGGGGCATGTTTTACATCCAAAAAAATGAAACACACCCACATGGAAAATAAATGAAAAATGCCAGCATGGACGCAGGAATGTCTGTATTAATTCTAGGAGGTTCAGAACAGGCTGGAAAACCATCATTTGATCCCCGTTTAGTGGATTAAGTTACTTTGTTCATGTTGCATGCATGCCCTTAGCAGTATTTATGCACTCAACGTGCTTTTGTCTGTTTGTGTACAGACTTTTTGAAATGAAACCAAGAACCTGAATATGTGACCATCGTTATGTGGATGAATAAATTGTGCCTTAGTGACATTTAAAGCTTATGCAGATTTGCATTTGCATTATTTCACAGTGCTGAGAATCATTAATACCAGTATTATATTTTAGAGGGCAATAACAAGTGAAACATCTAGACACGCAGTCTTTTGATGTACTGCTGCCAAACTTACTGGCACGGCATGTTTGCGTCAAGACGGAAAAGTGATCTGTTGTGTTTTGTAAAATGTCACATTACCGTTCTAAGTATCTTTAACTCTTAACTAGGTCCAGAGGGTCTTGGATTCAGCATCACATCCAGAGACGTCCCGATTGGCGGCAGTGCTCCCATTTATGTTAAAAATATCCTTCCCCAAGGTGCCGCCATCCAAGATGGTCGACTTAAAGCAGGAGACCGGCTGCTGGAGGTGGGGCGACACTGTCAAATGACCTCTAACTACGATACAGAGTTCAGCAAGTGTGTTCTGTGAGATTGTATGTTATTTCAGAGATGGATTACTCTTTTCCTGCAATGACTTTGTTCCTAAATTCAGTCTTACTGAGCCTTTGTTGGAGTGAGTCGGATACGCACGCGTTCCCCTCGGCTATAACAATTCAGCTACAGTTTAGAATTTCTAAGAAAATGTGGTTAGATGGAACAATATTTTGATTACGCTTCAGTCAGACTGACATGGAAATCAGCGAGTGCTCCCTTTAGGGGGAAATAACCCATATTTAATTCCAGCTCCAACTGGCTCACAGGGTAATCTGCATAAAGGTTATGTGGAGGCCACAGTCCTCTTTTTAACACCAACTTTAGTTTTGCCTCGAGTGTGTATCTTTTGCACATTTATTGTTGCTAGCATGGGCTTATTTTAGTGTTTGACTCCATGCATGCAGGTTAGTGGCGTGGACCTGCATGGTAAAAGCCAGGAAGAGGTGGTAGCCCTGCTCCGAGCCACACCCATGGGTGGAACCGTGAACCTGTTGGTTATTCGCCCGGAGGACTCCCTGCTGCCCCGAGAAGTGGTGAGTACCCAGCCAGCACCTCATAATAATTTTCTCGATACTTATGAGGAGTTTGAGAGGAATTGCGCAGGGAAAGCTGTGATTTTTCTCATTATGTTGGCAGTCATTCTGTAGTTGCAATAACAATACGAATCTGACACTTGAATGGGAGAATAAGAAACTAGTTTAGATGGTGGGAGATTTCTTACACTTTGCGTTTATTACTTCTCAGTGGATATTAACCAAACTCCCATTGTCAGTTTGATGAAGCATATCCTACTTGATTCAATGAACTCTCTCAAGAAATCTGGTAAATGTCACTAAATGTCTAACATCCTGTACAGCTTGAATATGGATTTGTCATGGTGCCTGCACTAATATTCCCTTAACTGCTCCTCCGATCCATCAACTTCCCCATCTTTCTGTCTATTTTTGTTTTATTATGCTGTCTGCACTGATTTGAATTTAACATCCATTTGTTTATTGTGCAACTCTGTCAGTGCTATCATTATTAAGACTGGTGGATGGCTGCCGTCCAGTCAAGGATTTCTCTCTAAAATACAAGGCTCTGAGCTTTGAGTTGACTCTCATTTGCCAGTTTAGGACAAATATTCAACTTTCCATGTGCAGGTCCCCCTTTAATTGTTTTTTTTTTCTTTCCCCTCACTCGCTTCCCCCACTCACACAGATGGTCAAATGCACATTTCAGCACACGCAGACACACAGAGCACTACATGCACACACGGGCACTTTGAAATGATGTGTCCAAGTGTGTCTAAACACACACAAATACAGCTTTTGGACATATTCAAATACACACTCTCGCCGTGAGCCACACAGTCTACATACAGGGTGACTTTGGCTGTCGCGCGACAGATGGCGAGGGTACTGCCCCCGTCCAGCCTGCGCTCTGTGTCTGTGACAGCAGGCTTAGTCGTCACAGCACCTTGGCAGACCAGGGGCTCCTGATGCCAGCCTCGCTCCTTACCATAGCACTCAGCCTGGCACCCTGGCTGTTAACCCCGCCATAGGAGCTGTTCAACCTGTGGAATAATGGCCCTCTGAGGGAGTAGCCCGCTCTCCTAATGTGCTGCTTCTCCAGCCAGACGCCAGACACACTTTCATTTTTCTCACCATCATTTTCAAATTTAGGAAGTTTTAAATGATTAACTATTAAGGAAATCCCCCAAAGGACCTGTGCAGTCTTGTAATGTCTCACAGATGTTTAAAAAGTGCACTATATTTTTGGTGGCTGTGCATGGCTCATGGGCCGCCGCTAGCATCAAACCTGTAACCTTCAGGTTATTCAGCTGGCTCTTTAGCAGAACTAGTCAATACTCAAAACCAACTGGAGGGATGCACCAAACTGATCCATGCGGCCCTGACAGCAGCTGAATGACGCTGTGAGGGCTGTTTTAAAACCACACCCCTGGCTCGTCTGCTTATGAGTGTTGTGGAATGAGAGGTTGATGGCTGCACTCTATTAGCTCCTCAGGCATGATGTGATTAGGAAAAAAAAATCCATCATGCAAAACCTGTCTAATAATCTCTTTTCTTTTTTGTTTTTGACTTCACCCTCTCTTGACCGAGACGTTGTGCGAGACTGCTGGTTAATATTTCATCACTTGCCATGGTGGATTAACATTTTCTTTCTTTTTTTTTTTTTTTTTAATTTTTTACTCTTTCGCTTACTGTTCCTTTTTTTTTTTTAATTCTTTCTCCCTCACAGTTTCACATTTCCCAGCAGTGCTTTCACAAATCTCAATAATCCCTACAAGTATGTTCATAAAAATCAGATAAGGAGGCCAGGGCTCTGCCTGTGACAGTTATTGCAAATAAAGCATGGTAGAAAATTGTGGCTGGTAATTGCCTCCTCTGTCACACACTGTGGATCGGTAGGTGACGTGTGCGTGCATATATTTCTACTCCACACTGTACTGACGCGGCACACATAGCCGCACACCTATGGATGAGCGTTTATGTGCTGTCGTTCATGCCGTTCCTGGAATGACAATGCAGCAGTTTTAAGTTTCAGAATGAGTAGCGTGCCAGAGATATCCCCCCCCCGCCCCGCCATATAGATGAAAACAAAACCGAGACCTTTTTGTCTAGCTGGCATTTGCCCGCTGATGTTTAATGTCAGCATTGGAAATCCCTTCGTGCCTCTTTTTGTTTCGATGTTTTCTTGCACGCTCGCCGTACTGCTTGCGCCCCCAGAGGAATTAATTTACTCTCCCAGCATGTTCGCATTGCATCTTTAATTACCACGGTCAGGGTGCATTTTGACATGCTTTCAGTAGCAATAGCAGGAGCTCTCAATAGCTTTCAATAAATATGTAATTGCGGGAAGGAGAAAAGGTTAAATGTTAATAGAGGAAAATGGGGCAATGCGGCTCTGACTGCTGCTTATTTTCTGCTCTCCTCTCCGAGGATGTCAATAGATATATTCAGACAGATACAATACATTCTATCAGAGATGCGGCTTCAACCTTTACTAAACTCCGGACTCATCAATAACAAGTTTGTTCTTAGACACTATGTTTTTCTCTACAAAGCCTCCTTCATCCTTAAACATGTCTTAGAAGGTTGGAGATCTTTTGTATTTTGTTTTGTTGTCATGTTTGCTTCTTCACTTTTTGAACCCCGTGGCCTTTAAGTGTAGAGAGAAGTGCTGAAACAGGGAGAAGACAGCGCTCTCTTAATATTAAACTCATACCCTAGATGCAGTAGTGCCCTTTGATCAGTGGCTCGGTGAAAAAAGCCTTGACAGCTCAGGGAGTTTGAGTCAGTGATGATTAAAGGGTGGAAGTCAGATGAATTAGTGCCCCCTATGGGTTTGGAGGTAGAAAGACTATGAATTCTTTGTGAGCACCGCTTGTGTCGTCACACCTTTGTGATTGTTCGTATTAGAGGTGAAAGTGAGTGAAGAAAGTTTGTGTCTTTATGCAATGAAAGAGAGGAATAAGATGTAAAGAAGATGCTAAAGGTTAAAAGGTCAAATGCAACTATCTCCTTCACATTAGTCTGACTATAACCACCACTTTCTCACCTCTCCTTTCTTATGAAACTGTCAGGTGTGCTCACCTGCCTAGGGAGATTGACCACAGCAAGGCTTGACAGTGTAAGTTTTTCTAACACATACTCACCCACAGACTGCTACATTTTCTACATGAAACCGAGAGGGGTGCAGTTAAATGCGTTTGAAGACACATTTCACACTGCACACAACCCACACATAGCAGAGTGGATGTTATTTATTGTAGCCATTTATCTCCCGGCGTGCAGCACTGTTTGTGCTTATAGCTGCAAGCAGTGCTTTGCCTTCATAGTGGATATTATAATTCCGGCTTCTCTTTTATTCCCCCCTATAATAACAAAGTCAAACGTCATGCTCCATTGTGCAACAGGCAATGGCAGCCGTCACAAAATGCAGGCACTGCTCGTGGCTTCTCCTAAAGATGTCCGTCCACACCCTGTCACCTGTGATTGAACTCATTCACATGTTTCCTGCGTTGCTATTAAGAGCAGATGCAGGAAAAGAAAAGGGGGATGAAATATAATCTGCAACATTTTATTATTACATCAATAAGGAATTGGAAGAAATATAGCACAAACCTTCTATGTTCCTTCTGATGACAAATCACTTCATTCAAAACCACCTCACTACAAGTTAAGCGAACTAGCCTTTTGCTATCGCTGCTGTGTCCCACTTATGCTCACATTAAATATGTTTTAAACAATGCCACAAATGCAGAATCTCACACAAACCATTGCATTCCTTAGTCACGCACTGTGCGCTCAAATACCATAATAAGAGTGCCCGTGCCTGCCCTTACATCATTCCGTGGACCCTTCAAGAACAACATATTCCAAGACAGGAGTGCAGGCTATGGAGAACAGATGGGCTTGTGCAGCCACTGTTGTAACACTGAGACACATAAGAGCAATTAAACAGTACATTAAAAACCTCTCTTTATGATCATATCACACTTGTCACTGATCCATTAGTAGCTATATCTGCCAAGCAATGAGGATCTTAATTGCACGATTAATTCTGGCCTCAGATTGATGTGACAGCCGAATTTATGGCTCATGTGAATGCCGAGGACGCGCAGACAAATGCGTGACACTGCTGGTTACAATTATAGCAGACTAATGGCCTGTTTCATAAGTGCCCACCCCAGTGGCCTGGTTTCAGATTCTGCCTGGTATGTTTTTACCACTGTGCTGTAACTGCGGCATTCAGAACTACTCCATTTAATGATTGTTTTATCTCCAACGTAGGTCTCAGAATTGATTATGTACAGTAGAAATAAAAGCATTGGTGCCCCAAAATAGATAGGTTCACATCCGACCCTTTTTGTAATCATCCCTTTAACAGTACTGCACAGCTGGATTTTGTTGTAGTGCCTGCAGTACAGTAAGGTTCCCATTCATGATTTGGCTGTGTTAAAGTTGGAAGGCAAGAACAGACGTATGAAGCTGTATTGATTTCCCTGCTGCAGAGATCCATTTACCGAGTCGGTAGAGGGAGAAATGAATTGATATCAGGCAAACAAAACACAATCCCCTGTCTTTGGAGGCAACTAAATTATACACAGATCTGCTCTGTCAGAGCCAAGTTCAATCCTCCTCATTCATTTATACACTCCTCAACACAGTACAGAGCAGGTTACATGGAACGTTAAAGTGCAGGCACAGAGCAGTAACCGGTCATTCTTTGGCCATGGATACATCTAGCAGCCTGAGTGAAACAATAAACTCTAATAGCGAATCAGCTTCCTTGCTTTTAAAAATGTAGCAATTTTCCTTTTAACTGTCATCTGTGACTTGGCAGATATCTTTCAGTGCTTTAACAGTGACACTTTTAGAATAAACCATTTGGCATATTCCACTGAATCATGATAAACAGTGTTATTTTAAGCCATGTGCTAGCCACATCTTTGGTGTTAATATAATTAGATGTCTCCAAGAGTAATGCTTTTCTTTTTTCTTTTTTTTGACTGACTGTAAGGGTGATGTAATTCATTGAAACTTTTAATAATAAAGTGCCAAAGACAGAATCTTTCTTGTGTGTCTCTTAAGTGGCTTATTTATATTACAGCAGGTGACAGAGCCAGCTATTTCACCTAAGTAAAACTTGGCGAAGACCTCGAGATGATTAATCATTTCTGGGGAGTCGGTCATTTAAGGTGTTCCAACCTTTTTGCCGGTATTCACACTTCTGTAATGAATTCCCGGTCTCCCTCTATGATATAGCTTAAAAAACAGACCAGCTGCTAGAATAGAAATGGATGTAATCCTGCAAATTGCTCTAATAATACTAATGCGCCGCAATCGCTGACCCCTCATCTGTAAATCGGTTCTGAAAATACAGTCGGAACTCAGGTGAAGTCAAATTACAGGAATTGCTCTGAAGACCTTTGGAAAGGAGTGTTGTAGTGCTGTGGTTTGGCAGTGTGCAATCAGTGTGAGCGTCAGCGACTTTAGAGCTCTTCAGAACAGCTTGGCAGCATCAGTTGCATCTTAGAGGTTGCTTTGGCTTCCACTTCATGCTTTTTAAAAAGTGCCTCTAAGATGATAGGACCGTGGTGATTTGGTAGGCAAGGCTTCACTGTGTTACTGTGGCACTCACAACCTCCATAAGGAATCCTTTTGTCAGGACACTTTCCCCTCACTCTCTGATGTTTATCACGTCACACTTCCCTCCTTTCTTTTTTCTTTCTTTCTTCCCTTTTGTTTCTCTCATTAATCATTAACACTATCTAAGGCTGATAAGTCCTTCTTGCAATATTATTTTGGCTCCTTATAGAAATGTCTTCCTTATCAAAGTGCACAGTTTTAGACACATGCGCTGTCATAAATAAGGCTAATAATGCCAAGCATGGTTGAAGACAATGCCAGCCCGGTTTAAAAAAAAAAAAAAAGAAATTCTGAGCGAGTCTCGTCAAAGCCACCTGTTTTCGTTTAGCACTTTTGAACAGCTGTTCCCATAATTATGCTTGCTGTCAGTGCAGAGAACGGGAGGGTGCACCACAGCATTGTGCTATGCCGATAAACAAGGTAGTTAAAGGCCACTTATGGCGACACAGTTACTCTCCCGAAGGGGATTCAGCGTCTGTTTCCAGAACACATAATGGCTTGAAGTGTGTATGTGCAGTTGGACACAGCGAAGCGCTTTTTATCCACCATTAGCTAAAAATGAGAGACATCTGCTTCATGATGTGCATCTACGCTTTTGGTTCTACTGAAACGCCTTTGCAAACGTTCACAGTTGCCAACTACGTTTAGAAAGTAGCCTTTTATTTTTAACGTTCCGTTTGATAAGATGAAATCACTTCCTAAACGCTTATAGAAACACCCCGTGTCGAGTGAACCCTGCTGATGAGCCTGTTTTCGGTCGCTCACCGTGAGATTCAGTCGGTGCCCTCGCTGATAGCCGGTTGCCATAATGCATTTGTAGATAGATCTGGCCTCAGATGCCCTCATAGACACCGACTTTAAGTCTGTCAATGAGTTTTCTCATTAGACGTCCCAGTGCGTCATCTCTGGGTCAAAAATGTCCTGGATTGCTCAGTGAGGAGCATGTAACATCAGTTCACAGACACTTAAAACCTGCCACTGCCAGGTGTGCGCATCATGCCTTTTGGTGTTGTGTAACAACTTGCCTCTCAACCCCTCCTCGTACCTGAATTTGTTTTCTTGACTCAGACATATTTAATATTCAGCCTCTTTGTCTGGAAATGTTGCAAGGAGAAACACCGCCAAAAGAAATTTGTGTTACAATACTTATCACTGGTGCACCACTTTTGCAATTACACCCATGGCTGATTTCTTTTAGCCCTTTTAAATTCATTTCCATTGACCTTTATGTCACCAAATTGGGCCAAGTGTGGAAAGAAGTTTCCAGCAGTGCTAATTGTTTTAGGCAGCGATGTGCGGAGAATTCAGACTCACGTGTGAACAGAAATGATTGTAATTCATTTGCACTCTCTGTTTCACTCTCTCTCTTGCGTCTCTCTCTGGCTTTTTTCTGATGCTCTCTTTCTCTGCCACGCACTTGCACACATCCAGCAAATATGCCTTGTTAGCATGTGACAAGTTAAGCAAGGTAGAAACAGAACAACAAGCCTAATAGACAGGCGGGGCTCCTCTGCTAGCAAATGCTTCCTTTCTGTGCCCACTTTTATTCACCTAATTGTGAGCTTGGTGAAAAGCTATAGTCCTCGCCTGCCAGTAATGAATTGCTTCTAGGCTATCAAAGTGTTAATTAATAAAGGACTTAATGGTATAATAGACTGGTGCTGCAAGGCTGAGTCAGAGGGGACCAAAAAAAAAAAAATTTACATGGCCTTCTGTTGTGATGAATTGGTCAAGTGGCTAGTCACTTGGGCTAAGGGGATAATGATAACAATGCTGTTGCAGCCACTCCACCCAAAACTGGTGGAGGGTTAGTTTTTTGATTTTAATAATCAGGACCTCAACAGCACTGAAGTTTAAATGCAGTTGGCTACTTTGCATATTTTCTGTTAGGGCTGCATGATTATGGCCAAAATGATTATCACAATTATGCTTTGGACTATTTTGTGAACACGTCATGCAAATAATAGATGGGAATAAACAGGCCCAGATCCATTGAAATTTTAATTTGTTTTGGAAGCTTTCAAGAAACTGATGATGTGAATCATGTTTACTATGTTAAAGATTTAATCTGCGCAATGCACCTTTTTGGCTGCACATGCCCCTCAGCTTTGTCATAAATTTGTGAGAACATCCAATTCTAGGCAGCTTCCACGCTGAGCTGAAAGCTGAGAGTTTGTTTGTAATACTAAGCTATAGAGAGCAACGCAGTAACAGCCGCCACTGCACCTAACGGACGATATCCAGCTCCAGGCAACTGATCAAACGCATATCAAAGACGAAGATGAATGAATGACATATGACACATTCGTCACTTTTATGTGTATTACATTGGTCTGAGTAAAAGCGTAGGCGCATGTACTGTACACTCAAGACTGTGCTAAATCACATCCCGTGTATAGATTTAGCAGTAAATCTTCAAGCGGCATCATTTAAATCAGAATGTGTGCACGTAACCGCAGCCATTCTGAACACTTGTGCCATCAGTGGTACAACCACACAGGACCCCCTGGGGTAGCCACCATGTGTATGATAACATGTAGAAAGCAAAAATACCTGTAATATTTTAGGTGAGCCTTCTAGAAGCCTTTCTTTGTCACACATACGTTTAGCACAATGAAGGGAAGCTGGGGTCAGACGCCGGGGTCAACCATGAGCCGCTCTCCTGGAGTGGACAGGATTAAGGGCTCAGCTCGATGGTGCTGGACCTTGATTTCCAGTCATCTTCTGCTCAGTATCCCAGAGTCTTGACTATTGAGGCACAACTTCCCCACAGAGTTCAGAGTATATCATAGCCCAGTTGTTTGAGTTTTACAAATTGACAAATTTAAAGGTGATTTTATTTTAAAAAAGGAAAACTAACCGGAAACAACAGTAAGATGACATAAAGGTGACTTTGTTGGCATCATTTACTACCTTTTATGGGGACCACACATGAGGGGGGAAAAACAGGGAGCTGGCGAAGACAGGTGTTGCATTTATCTGAGATGTGCTGTGCATATAACTTTTTCAAGGTGCTTTTTCAAGTTGACTTAAGCACGTAACCTTTTCATCGTTTTTACATCATTTCACTGATTGTCAGTACCTTTGTGCTCTCAGGGGTCCCAGGTGCATACCACGGGGCTGAGCTTGGAACAATGGGAGACTGACTTTCTTTTTCTCTTGTTCGGAGATGGCTGAATCCAGCTCTGCTCGAGTTGAATGGGTGCAGAAGAGCCTGTCAAGCAGCCTGACAAACTCATTCTTGGCTAGCGGCGCTTGTTCCTGTCTGATGAAAATGTTACACTGCTCTCTCATTCTCTGCCTCGGCCCTCTATTCCCGGAACACAGCTCTGAGTGGGTGGTTATTCTGTCATCATTTTGGAAGACAGTGTGCACACGTGCGCACACACATACACATACAGACACGCGCGTGCGTGCAAAGACTCAGACTGTCCATCTAAAGTAATTTTTTCAACCAGTATATTACTATCATCAGTTGCTGGGCTAAAAGCCTCAGAGGGAACATAACTCAAAGCCGCAAGATGTTTTATCAATTTATTTTAATAAAACATCCTGATTAAAAAAAAAGTTCAACCATGCCAATGGCGCGCAGTGCCCGGCGTCCATAACGGTTCTTTTCAGTGTATGTTTGTGCTATATTTTGTTGGAGTTACATTGCAAACCAACTGATCTCAGCTCACACACTGAGGTAAAGCATCTCCACTCTAACAGCTGTCAGAGTTTAGAAAATTCTGACATGATGTCTTTGCAAGCTCCATACAAGAATGGTTATTTAGACAGTGTTGATGGCCCATATTTACCCCTGTCCTGGATAACAAATTGTTTTTCAATAGTATTTTTTTTCCCTTTCCCCTATCTGCTTCATTCAGCAGTCTGATGGAGAGGAAAGGAAAGGAAAGGGTCATTTCCTGGCAGTAACCGGTGATTTCTGTAATAAAACCTGCATTGCAACACCAGGTGTTGAATGCCGTGTAATTAAATGGATTCCAGCAGTCTGAATTTACTAAGGGTCCAGTCCCAGACAAAGCCCAGTTGGTGAGTTGTACAGACAGGTGTACTGCCGCTTTAAAAGTTGGAAAAGAAAAAGGCACAGGGAAAGAAAAGGAGGCAGATAGGAGGGCCGTCTGGAGAATAGGGGCTCCGTCGGATGGTGTTGAAAAGAGCCTCCACCTGAACGCACCGTTGCATCCTAATAACTCCTCAGCCACTGGAAAAAAAAAAAAAAAACACCTTGTGCTCTACCTTTCCCCTCTTTCCTCTGTTTCGCTCTTCATCCGTGCAGCTGTGAAGGGTACCGGGCTGCGATCCATCTGGCTCTTTGTGTGAACGGGTGTATTGATGTGAGTCTATGTAAAGAGGGCTTGCGGTAGGTTTTCTTAGGGTTGATTGCTCTCACCTCCAGCCTTGTTAATGTAGATTTTGGGTGCCATGGCAGTAACTATGGTACAGTGGAATCTGACTAATCACAGTGTTAGAGCAGTGCTCTCGAGTTGCCTGTGGAGCAGTGTCATGCGGTGTAATGTTTAATCTGCTGTACTGTATATACGATAATGCACGCTGTTAATGTAGCCGGGCGACTGGTTACCTACACTTGGATACATACAGAAGAAGATGCAGTTTCTTTTTTATTTATTTATTTTTTACCCCTTGAGTATCAGACTGTCAATCCACAACTGTGGACCGAAGCCTCAGTTGTCAGCAGACTAGATTAGCTACAGTAGGTCTAGAACTTCTGAACCCTGAACTACTAAATGAACATTATTTTAACCTGTTCTTGAATCTTTACCAGATTTTCCAGGAGTTAAAAGCAAGAACCTGTCAGCTTCCTGCCTTTGTTGTTTTGTCTGCACAATTAGCTTTGTCTCACACCTCTTTTCCCAATTTGGAAACCAATGGAAACTGTCAGAAAAGTGACTGGAGTGGTTGGTTGACGCACTATTTTCCAGCTGAATTGATTTTGCTGGCTGATTGAAACTCATCAGTACTCTCTCACACCTTTCTGGCAGTTGAAAGGAACCATTTCTTGTTAACCATGCATGAAGAGTACGGCATTATTGGGCCTACTTCTGTGATTTTCGAAAAAGGGCCCATTGCAAAGGACAGGAGGATCAGGTTCTTAATGTGTGACAAATGATCTTTCAAAGAGGCGGTGTTCAAAGGAAGCCACTGTTGTTTGAGCATCAAATTGCTACCTGGCGTTTTCAAAGTTCTCTGCTGTCCCCTACACGGAGCTCACGGTGGTGGAAAGGAATTAGCAGCACTCATCTAGACAGTGCAGCCAATTGACAGTGACAGCCCTGAGATATGTGACATGCTTACCATCCATTCACTTTCTTCTGCTCCACTCATCTTACCCCCTTTATCTTGTGTCCTGTCTGCTTTCCATTTTCCTGTCATCCATGAACCCTCTTCTTTATCATTTTTTTCTGCTGTTCTCTTTTATCTTTTTTTTTAACCATTTGAATGATAGTGACACTGTGGGGTGGGGGTGGGGGGGTCAACAATAGTTTACCAACTTTAGCAAGTAAGTGGTGTCATCACAACCCAAAAAGATTTATTGCAGTGCCAGGGCCATGACAAATATTCATTTTTTTTACGCTTTCTTGTTAAATGCTGACTGAAGTCAAAGAAGATAGATCTTAAAGACTCACCTCACCCTCTTTCTTCAATCTTTTTTTTTTTAACATCAGCGAGAGAAAGATGACATCGTCTTAAACTCTGATGGTACACAAAAGCTCATGACCTTTGAGATCCCGCTGAATGACTCGGGCTCAGCGGGCTTGGGGGTCAGTGTCAAAGGAAACCGGTCCAAGGAGAACCACGCTGACTTGGGCATCTTCGTCAAATCCATTATTAATGGGGGCGCTGCTAGCAAGGCAAGTAACTACTCCTCCACTCTTACCTTCTGGCCATTTCCTTGATGGATTTCATTCTTGGCTTTTGTTGTAACTCAAGGACATACAGGTGGGTGCAAAGATGGTGTGACACATGACAGTCGGTGTCACTGTGACTTGTAATGTAATGTTTGAGTGGCTTAAAAAGATTTTTTTCTCTTGAGGCAGCTAACTCAGCAATATTTTATTATTTCGTTGAAAAATTAGACATGAATTTGCATTCTTGAATACCAGTGTTATACATTAGTTTGACATCCAGCATGTCGAACCAGGAATTGACATCATTTGCAAATCAAAATATGTCAGAGAAAAGGGTACATGCCAACCCTGGAATCGCTGGCCTAAGTGCAGCCTGAGGAGCAGCTTCTGTTCAGCACTTAGGATGATTGTGTTTTATGAGCCGCATTGCACTTTCTCATGATGGTTCTTGTCTGCAGGATGGCCGTCTGCGTGTTAATGACCAACTTATTGCCGTCAACGGGGAGTTGTTGCTCGAGATGACAAATCAGGATGCCATGGAAACGCTGCGCAAATCAATGTCTGTAGAAGGGAACAAGCGAGGGATGATCCAGCTTGTCGTGGCCCGGCGGGTGGCAAATAACAACGAGGTAACCCAACAGTCAGGGAGGAGTCACGCTGCTGTGACTAATTGGCATCACTAGGAGTCAGATTTAATTGGTCTCCCTTTGTTTATTTTATTTAAATCAAGTATCCTTATTAATGCCCTAATCATGACCTCTCATAACATTAAGATGGACTGTGGGACATAATGTAATGTTTTCACATAACTCCTTGCTTTGTTTTGAATCAGTAAGGTGGAATAAGGGAAAGACACATGGAATGAAGATCAACTTGGCAGATAGATGATACTGATTTTCCTCTACCTTTCCACTGCTGCTAATCTATCCCCCGTAGGTTTTTGGGAACTTTGACAGAAGGACCTTTATGAAGCGACCACACCACCATGCAAATCTTCAAACATTCCCATTTCCTGTGTGAGACGCGTGATACCATCTCACATTTTCCCCATTCTCTGTGCAATTTTTCTTTGCTCACGGTGGGCCTTGATATGATATCTAAGAAGTACTTCACTGAGTTGTGATTGACAGCTCTGCAAAATAACACTGTAGGATTGAGAGATAAAGGGAATATGCATCATTGGCTAGGTGAATGTTTGCCATGAAGCAACAGTCAAGAATATTAAAGTGCCTTCATGAAATGTCCATTGTGATGCAAAACTTGACCCAGCCTGCCATTTTTAAGAAAATCTGTCATTCACATACTGTAGTGACCCCCCCCCCAAAAAAAAAAACCCTCAAAAAAAGGGATGGGTGTGGAAATGAAGGTGAATGGGAAATGTGAGGCATAGTGTGACTGTATCCCAGCATTGTGGAATGATGTGTGAATACATTTGCTGCCACATGCACGTCCACCCCCCCCAACCCCCCCTGCAGCCAGAGGTTGTAGATCAGGTTTGATTAGTGTTGCTGCGACTCTAATTGGAGCCTCTTTCCTGTGGCTGTGTGTCAGTTTGGAGGCTCACACTGAGCCCCTACACCCCCTCCCCCTCTCCTTGTCCTTCACCCTCTCTGGTAACCCCTCACTCTCTAATTCTCTAAGCATCGCCTTTCTCTGTCTTCGTACAACAGCTCCTGCTACCCTGTGCAGCTGATTTCCTCTTGTTTCCATTTCTGTTTTCACCTCCTTGCCTGCAACTCCTGGCTCTCCACAGTCTAACAGGTTTTAGACGTTTAACATTTCTCAGGGAGAACATGGGAGGAAGTGCAGCGGAATTAATTTGATTGGCGCCACTCTTTTACTACACAATACAGTTGTTCTTCTAAGTACGGGTCAGTGTTCACTCTACACACAACCCCCCACCCCCCAGTTTTGCCTCTGCTTCTCCCTCTCTCCGACCCCACCTCCTGACTGAGGGAGAGGACACATGTCCCTCCTGGGAAAGCTCAGCCCCAAGGTTCAGTGAGCTCTATCACGCTGGTCCAGTCACTCTCCTGTCGCCTTTAATCTCTCACCAGCAGGCAGACAGGTAGATAGACTGACACTCAGCAGACAGCTGTGCTGCTGTCATTAGAAACTGCAAAATATATATAACTCTGTATGTACTTTTTATTATTACACTACCACTCTGTAGGCAGAGAGATGAAAAATGGTATTTATACATGAATCTGTTCAGAGAGAATTTGTGTGTTTGTATATAGCTTGCTATTTATTTCAACATTAGTTGCTACGAGACAACATGTTGGCAGTGTTATAAAGAAACCAAGTGTGTGAAACTAAAGCAGAAGGAGATATATTAGTACATTTTAGATTCCATCTATCAAGGTCTCATTACAGGAAACCATACATTGCAGTGTTTTCAGGGAGCTTAGTGGTTGGAATAGATGCCTTAAAGTCACCGGAGGGTTTATTTTCCTATACGCTGAGTGTCGAAAAGACAAGATTGTAAAGTGTAAGAATTTAAAGTAAGAGTAGCAGAAGTTAAATGTCAACACAGGCTCCCAGCTGCCACATCGACCGCCCCCTTTCCCCATGCTCTGCAGTATTGGCCCAGCAGATATGTGGGGGCCTGCACCAGTTTGCCACTGTCACCCAGCCGAATGGGAGTGAGCACTGGAGGCCACCATTGAAATGAATCAGATCCATCACTGTCTGCAGGGGAGAGGAGCTGAGCAACACAGCCTAATGCATCAGAGTGGTGGTTTTGGGTGTGTGTGTCTGTGTGTGTGTGTGTGTGTGTGTGTGTGTGTGTGTGTGTGTGTGTGTGTGTGTGTGGGGGGGGGGGGCTTCAGTGGGTGCACTATATCCAGGCCACCCCACTCTGTGAAAATTGCATTGATTTCATCACCACCTTGCTTTTGTCCATTGGTCTGAACTGAGGGCATTTGTGGTGAAGCATAGCAGTGTCCTAGTAGTTTAAGCCTGTTTAGATTGGTGGGTATTTGGGAAAAAAAATCCACCGGTCTCATTTTTTTCTACATAATGTAGCTGAAAATGTAACCGATAAGGTCCACCGTAAACATGGTTAGAAACATGAAACACCTTAATGGAAATATGAAATCCACCATGTGGCACTTGTAAAACACGTACATGCAAATATTACCCAAGGTCTTCCTGAAACCCTTTTTCTTTTGTTAGAGCTCGTTCCATCCAAAAAGACTCTTTCACAGGCAAAGAGAAGTGTTTTAGCAGACGGGTTCATCCTGCTGATGGCCCGTGATTAATGCCACGTCTGAGGAGAACCTGGTCTATATTTATGCCATTAAAGCAGCGGCAATGAGTAGCCTGTGCCTTGGGTTAAATGAGTTTTTTTTTTTTTTTTTTTACTAACCTTGGGATACAAAAAAAAAAAACCCTTCAGCATGATTAAGGTCATATTCACATCAAACAAAGCAGTGTGCTGCTCTGTGTGGGGGGCTATTTTTAATGTAGCACAAACCCGGAAGGTTTCCATTCGCCTGACTCAAAATATGGCAAGTGTCGACACTTTACTGCACTCGTCCAAGTTTTAAAGCACCAATCTCAATTGGCCTACGAATACTCGGTCGACCGGGTCACAGAACAGCAGTGACTCAACGAAGAAGTAAGTCAGATGTAAAAAGATCGACGTTAGAAGATGTTTTCAGAAACGCTCGGATGCCTTGGAAGTTGGTCCTAATGCCAACAGAAAATTAATTTAACAAGCAACCAGACAGTAGACAAAAGTGGGCAGAAAATATATCAAGTATGTACACACACAAGCACAAATGCCCACAAACACACACACACACACTTACTCATACAGCACCACTCTGTACCAGAACAATTAATCCTTCTGTTCTGGCTTCACAGATAGCCCCTCTTTGAAAAACTGCCATTCTGCCCCAGATAGTCAGGCAATAAGATTGGTCACAGCCAATATGTTTGAAACATTGTAATTGCATCTCTGCTTCAGCCTGTATAATTTCTCTTTCTATATCTGAGTTCTATAATTATATATCGTCACATGTGTTTAAGCAATTAAATTTTTTTGAAAAGTCATTTCAGTTCCATTATTTTATCCAGCCACTCGGAGTGCGCCGTGTCCTTAAGCGCACGGCCCGATGTCGGAGTCGCAAACCTGGAGACTTGTTGACTGACTGAAATGCGGATCTCTCGTGCTGTTTTGATAGAATGATTAAAAATTCCCATCAGTTTGAATCACACATTATAACTCCGTCCTGTTGTTTCGTTACGACGTGTGATCATATTTGTCTGACACACAATCATGCGTATGCTTTTTAAATTAGTTGTTCACCATAGAAATGTTAATGATACAGTAATTATACACTAGATGGGAGAACCTTCAATTACAGTTTTCTATTTGCATGGAGGTTATTTCCTTGACGGAAATGAGGACGGCTCAGTGTCGTGGAGCACAAGTGTAAAATTTTGTTGCAGGCTTTAGGTGAGAAGTTTGCTGCTTACGCAGAACATTAAATACATTGAGTATGAGAAGTCCCGTATATATAGCCATCCTGGTACCATACAGATCTACCTCAGTTTGTTTGAATGTGATACTGAATGTGTTCCTAAGTTCCCCAGTCCATTAGCTGCTCTCCTCTTGGCAAAACCTGACAAGCTGTTTAACATAAGAGCAGAAAAAGGACCTCTGTTTGTCAGTAGATATGATCAGAACTCATTTCAATACAAAGAAATGATTAGAAAGCTATAATCTCAACTAAGGGGTGGGGAATTGAGTTGAGAATTAAGTGTGTCCAACATGCTTCGACCTAAATATTCAGTTTAAGGAAGTTAACTTAGTGGTAAATGTTTGTTTCTGTCTGTTGCAGCAGCTGTTGCAGATCATGATATTACTAAGATATTTATCACACCGGTGTCTAAACGCTGACAGGTTGATGATAAGCATGCTTGCGGTTTGGTTTAGTTTCACTGATTTGTAATTCATCACATGACACATTATTCCTCTCTGTGCATTTGTGATGTTATTTATGACAGAGATCTGCAGACATCGGCTTTTTTTGATAGACTGGCAGTCGTATTTTTTTGTTATTATTATTATTTTTTTTGGGTCCTTCTCGACAGGTCTATGACAATTTGCCAGTGAAGCATTACATTAATCAAGGCGGCAAAAACATCTTTCCACCAGAATCCTTTGTGCCCTTCTTTTCTGGGTTTGCCGGGGAAGACTTTGCTCATCTTCACAAGTTGAAATTCAGAATGTTATTTTCACATTGTGAAGCTCCGTCGCAGACTTCAGGAGACAGGGCCTAAGAACGACTTTGCTATCATTTAGGTCCCTTTGATCACTTGAAAGACTTCCCAATCCAGCAACTCCAGTTATGTGAATACCACGTGGGGCAACCACTGCAATGTCTGACCCGATGCATTTAGGTACCTGTTTTCTCAGACCCTTGATCCGTTCACATTTCACCGCATTTATAGCAATGTTCTGTTTTCCGCTGTTCCTCAACAAATGAGCCGTGAGTAATCCAAACATTTACTACACTGACGTTCTGATACGCATGACAGCTAATCAACATCAGTGCTTAAATGGAAGAAATGTGACAGGCTTATAGCGGAGTGATGCGTAATGATGGAAGGGCAGCACAACGAGTGGGGTGGGGGTTAAAAACATTTTTCCAGCAGACACGATTAACACAATACAACTGGCAAACACTTTTCACTATTCCATATTGAACAAAACGGGCGTGTTGGTTTTTATTTTTTTTAAATAATCTATTATGTTTGAAATGAAAATGGCATGGGCGAAATGGGGACATTATTTCAGAAACAGAGTTGATGTTTGACTAAAAAGCTCAAATCTTCTACAGAAAGTGGCATATTCTGCAACTGGACGCCATTGCACGCCGATCTTGGAAGTCAGATTGTGTCTGTTTAGGCTCTATCAGTCAGCCTACAGACCTACAACCTACAGAGGTCTCCTAGAGTGAAACATACTAATAAAGTCAGCTGTTTAAGGGCACATCAGGCTGCTTAGAGATGGCCTTGTATTCTTCTCTTCTTTCAGAAAATCTTTATTATTAGCAAGAATTTGAATCTTTTCATATCTTCTTTCATTCAGTTGCAACCAGAGGAGGCAAGCATGCATGACAAATACACAAAAGGAAGCAATACATTCAGCCATTGTCTGGTTTACGTGTGTCGGTTGAATCCAGTTAATGCAATTTTCTCATGAAAGAGTTTTAGTGAACAAAAGCAAGAATGACCTCACCTCGTCATAAATCCGTTTGTTTTTCATGGCTCTCGTCTTTATTTAGAAAATGTGGTCATATACAGGTAATGGGCCAGCTAAAGACACTGTTTTATTATTGATAAGAGATAGAAGACAGCACAGGAGGAAGATGAATGCAACACAGGCTTCATTCCATGCTTTCACCTTAACATTGTTGCGTCATACGGAGTCATAGCCATAGTAACTCAGTTAAGTCTGTGAAGAGAGTATATATAACAGGTGATTCTGTGAGTGAAAGAGCACCAAAGTAGTGTCCTCAGCATGCCAATAGCCCTGTTTGTAATCCATTCCAGTAGCATTGCTGTTAGTGACTAAGAGACGGTTTATGCAAAGAGACAAGGGGGAAGGAAGTGGCTGGTCCTAACAAAAGACGCTCAGTCGGATGAGAGAAGGGCTGATCGATAGAGCCTTGAGAGAGCTATCAATCAGAGCTCCAGCCTAGTAAATTATGGTTTTATTAGTATTGAGCTGACCACTGCTGGGAGAGACCTTAAGACAATGAGATGCTGGTCCACAACAGAGGCAAGAGTAAGGGAGGGAAATTTGTGTTGACCCCACCCCCAACCCCACCCCCCACATCTCTGGCCAACTTCATATGGACTGATTGAATTCCAGATAGATCACGACATGTAGGAACTAGAGCTCCCCTGTTGTCATAGCAAATAGGAGTGATTCATGGGAAGGGATAAAGTGAGGGCGCAGCGCAATGCACTCTGGGAGATGCAGTTTGCAATGGCACAGCGACTAAATTGAGGAAAGTAGATCGCAGAGCAGCAGAAATGCAATTCCAGCACTGCCGGGCCCTCATTCCCGGCCTGCTCTCCGAGGACTAACTCATTTAGGAGCGGCAGGGGAAACTCAATAGGGCCGATTGAGAGAATAATATATCGAATCTAGCGGTTGAGTGGGCTGCTTGGGCATGGTTGAGGACTGTGGAGGTGAAGTGTGTGCTTAGTGTTTGAAAACCCAAGTATTGTGAAGCAACATACATACCTGTATGCATATGCACAGATACATGCCTTTAACTTTACAGAGTAGTATTCACGTATACGCTGCATATGAGACTCTCGAACTGTCATTGAAGTTGACTAATGTGAATAGAAGCTCGTCCCATACAGGCTGGCCACACTGTCCTAGCATGGTAAACATGAATGTAAATGATCCAATTAATGATGGCTCTGTTTCATTTAATGTTTCTTAGCTATTTCAGTGAGCCAACACAGCACCAGGGCCTTGGCCAATCTAATTAATGTTAATAATCACAACTGTGTTTACTCTGCAATGACTGCATAATAAATGATGTGAAGAGGGCCTTCTTTTTTTTATTTGCGAGCACAGAACTACTTTGTTGGTTTGTTTGTTTTATCATGGAACTCTGTTCTGTAACTGCTTTAATGCAGCATTGAAGTTGACAGCATTCACAGGCACTGCAGAGAATGCATCGATGCTCGAAATGATCCCAGTGCACAACTGAAGCATTCCTCTTACATGTAATATGAGGCAAGAATGATTGGCTCATGCCTGCTTGATGCTTGCATTATGTTAGAACACACATACAATAATGCATAAAGTTTTGCCTATCTCCTGTATTATTGCTGCCCCGGTGCGAGGCGACGAGCCTTAAAGTCTTATTTGCATGCAGCCTGCAGATGGTGATAGATGGTTCACCTAGGCAACAAGGCAAGACCATTATTATGTTGGTAGTTGGCGACAGAGCAGTGGTTTAACAGTTAAACCTGACCAGGTGTTATTCTCACGTATCCCACTGCTGTGCTGGTTTTCTATCTGTGTCATATTTTGGTGAAATTGCAGTTTCGTTAAGAAGTCCTAAAAGACTTGTGAGTCCACTTTGGGAAGCACAGGCATTAGGTTAAGGCTCTAGGTGGATGTGAGAAGCTAATGAAAGTAGGGTATATCTGGCCAGCAGAGAGGTGAGTTGTGCCTGGGGCAGGATGCAGCAGCTTAAGAATTGTAATTACAGCATTATGGTGGAGGTTGACTGGATTAGGGCCCCGGCAACAGGCTGAGACCAGGATAGAAGGCCAGGAAATGGCCATGGACTAGACATTATTAGCCTTGGTTGACAGCTTAAGACCATGCCTGTCAACACACTGCTTCTTCTCCCTTAGTGAGTACTCAAGGTCAGGGAGATGCTGATGTACAGGCAAAAGAAAACATTTGTGCACAAGTCTGCACTTCCCTCGAGCGTTTTTCTTTTCTTTTTTTTTAAACAGCACATGCACATTTGCACAATTGCATTGCACATTAAAACATCGCCTTGAACACACAAACCCACACACGTGTTTAGCGAGTCCAGCGGGAGCCGAGCAGCTGCTGATCTCGACTGGGCTCGGTGTGAGCCTCAGAGCTCTGCCCTCTCCCTCAGTCAACACGATAATCCACTCTGAAAATGACTAGATTAAGACAAATCAAACACACAATAATATGATGAGAACTGGATGGTAAGAAAGGGCTAAAATCACTGAAAGCTTAAAGGAGCAAGCGCGCTTTTGGCGAAACAGGTTTCTTCACCAAGTTGATCACGACGTTAGAATAAATTGGCAGCGGTTTGCTGCACTATGATATCACAAAGCACTTTTAATTTCCCATTTCAGGATCAGAATGTTTCCGTAATTGTCCATCAAAAGCAGCTGAATATTAGGTTGTGGCAAATGTTGCATGAATGTGTCGCAGCTTTTCATCACCACTAAATATTCACAAGACGGTTAGCGGAGTCAGACTGGGCTAAAACATTAGCATGCACAGAAGCAGACTTAATTAATACTGAATACACAAAGATTAAATTGCTGCAGTTTTGGATTTGTGTTATGTTGATTCCGGCATCTGTTTGCCATAGAAGCCAGTAAATACTTTTCAAATAAACCTGTCCAGCTCTTAGAGGAGGCGAGAAAACACCAACTTCATCCTCTTTCTGAGATCTATTCCACACAAAGCCTTCTTATACATAGTTTTCATATCGCTTCGGTCCTAAGCTGCTCTCTCCCTGTTCCACTCTGTCCACACATTTCCACCTACCTCTTACCCAAAACCTTCCATCTTAATTCTTTCCAGCTCATGACAAGCCTCTGCCAGATCTGAGACAGATTAAAAAGTCCAGAGAGTGGGTGAATAACGGAGAAAAAAGCAAGTTAAATAAATCTTCATTTCAACAATTTGAACCCTATTGAGTTCGAATCATCCAGGGACATGCTTTTTATTAAAAGGCTGCCAGTGGCCGCGGCTTTGATTGTAATTGCGTTGACCCAGCACTCCCACCGCTTCACGTGCACGCACACACGTGCGCACTTCTCTCCGACATCTTCTCTTATCAACACGCCGTCCCGATAAAGTCTTGTGCTTTCAACCTCATTAAACCTCTCATTTATATTAAACAGCCGATAAGTCCCTCTACCCTGGTATGCATCTCCCAGAGGCACACAACTCCCACAAGGATGTGATTTGGCTGCACCCACGTTGCACCGGGGCCTCAGCTCCCACACCCCATAATTCTCCTCTTTTTTTTTGGTAAATCCTTTCATTTGTTTACAAAGAGCTCAGCAGCACATCCTCCTCTTCGCTCTCTATCCTGCTCCTCTGTCTCCCTGCTGCTCTTGTTAAATTTTTACTCCCCTTTTTCTTGGCCGGGAGCCAGCGGCGTGTTGCGAGACATCAATATTAGCTAGGGCCTCCTGGTTTAAAGCATGCTTTAGAGTATAGAGTTGAACCACGCTGGACTGTCTAGCTGCAAGGGAGCTATCTATAATAGGTCCTGTACAGGGAGCTCTTTTCCAGTGCATTCCCCTGGCTGCCCACAAGCTGCTATAAAGATTTGTGAGAACTAAGGACAATGCCTGGGTTTTATTTTCTTCTATTTTATTTTTATTTTTTCCAATCTACTTCCTCTTGCTTTGACTTCCATCGTCTCTATCCAAAATACCACATTTGACAGGCTATTGGTAGTTAAAGACTGGAGACACTATTTGGGCCCACTGGTCCCAGACAACAACCACTAACCATGTTCAGCTGTCAAGACAGACACACACTGACTGCGAGTGGGCTCAATAACCACCAGTGCAGCACATTGACCATGTGGCAAATGCCACTGGTCCATTTACTGGGGTTCATTGTTAGAGAGAGCTATCTATTGGCCTATGGGAAATCCATTGAGCTTTATCCAGCTCTGACTACTGCACGACCCGTTTCACACTGCTGAACCAGAAAATACCGAGATGTAAGCTGAGATTGATACTGAAGCACTGGTTCTATGTTTTTGGTTTATTGGTGGGACGCCTTTGGGAGCCATTTGACTGACCTATTTCTTTTTTTTTTATCATATGTGCATCACCTTGTAGTCACCTATTTATAGACTGCAATAGAAGAAAAGGAGCAATAATACTGAATTTGAAATAAAATGACTTACAGATGGCTTATATTGACCATTTCTATGTAATAATGTGATAAATGTGAACAGATATCCCAGCATCAATATCAATATAAAGTTGCACTTTGTGTTTAGTGCTACAGTAGTTAGCAAACATTAGTATGCTAAGAGCCTAAAATGAAGATAGTAAATGGTAAACAGTAAGGGAGTAGGAATGTAGGAATGCATTTTAAGACTAAATTTGCATGTTACTGCTTTAGATTAGGCCGTGTGATTGCGTGGCTGACTGACAATTTGTGAGCAAGTCTTCTCTTTCCCGGTCCACGTAGGAAGTCCCAGGCAGCCCTCCGTTTTGGAGCATCCCGTTAGCTCTGTGTCTGGAAGGCCATGAACGCCGGATCTCCCAAACTCTCTCCGACTCCACTGAGGGTTCAAACAGCATCTCCACTCCACGAGCTAACGCGATGGGACGCATCGGTGAGTGTAATATGCCAACACTTTTATTTCATCCCTCCTCTTTTTTTTTCACCTTTATGTCTCTTTCAGCTCAAAATTACTTCACAAATTGGATTTATGTTTGGCCAAGCTCTCCTGATTTACCTTGATGGAAACTGTGGTCGACTTGTTAACCTCATATACACTGAATATATCTTCTGACATACCAGGATCAATTTTAATATTAGCCACAGCACCTCTGAAATGCATCGCCTTCAACCCCTACCCCCCAACCCCCCAGTCACACTCCAAGGTGTGCTGTTTCACTATTTAAACCTCCAGGGAATGTCAGCCTCAATCCTCCCCACCTTCACTTCAGTGACTGGTTTCACTCGGGTCAATTTCCGATTCTACCCAGATGACATCATCAGGTTCAGATCTTAGCTCTCAGATGTATTAGAATTGGCAATTCAGTCCTCAAGTAATCACTGCTGTCATCTCAGCACCGGCAGACTTTTGCATATGCGTGTACGCAGAAGCTGAAGGCGGCTGCATCAGTGTGGGGAGGGCATGTGGAAAACGTGGAAAATGATGGAGTGTAGGCAAATATGTCCACGCCGGTATTCATCCTTTGCTTCTTTTCATTCTCTTTCTCACCTTACTTTTCTTTCTTCTCTCACTTTTTAAAATCCATATTATTCCCTTTATCCTTTTCTGTCTCCTCTCCTTTTTAAATCAGCTTTCTCCTCATGATCTCTTTGTCTTTAGTCTTTCTCCTTTTTCACCTATCACCCCGTCTTCCTTCTACACACTCTGCAAAGTGAATTTGCAATGTATCAGTGATCTACTCTTTCTCCCTTTCTGCCCTTCTCTCAGTCATTCTCCCGTTTCTTTTCTATAACCTCCCCACCATCTCCCCCAAGAGTGGTGCCACACTGCCACTGATCATAGAAGATCAGAGACTGTGTCAGAAGCATCTGTTGGTTAATTAAGCTTTCAGATCAATAGGGCTTGCCCCTGACACTCACTGTCTCCTCTTCTCTTTTTCGCTCTTTCCATCATGCTTTCTCCTCCAACCCCAATCAAATGTTTTCAAATTGGTTGGGTTTTCCCTCTCACTTTGACTTATTTATTCCGCCGGCTTTCCGACGCCAGGTTTTGCAGAACGCCGCTCTGATCATGAGCAGCAAACTGTGGGGGCACTGATGGAAAAGTTTTTTTGCTATTGAAACCTCAAGGGCGTTGCAGCTCAATCGTCTCAATTCTGGAGAGTGGGAGTCAAATGAGCCAAGCGGAAAAGTTTTCAAGGTGGGGGCGGAGTAGAGTGCTAAAGCAGTAGGTCATCACAGCTGAAGACTCAGCTGGAGTCTCAGATCTTGACTTGGCTTCTCTCGCTGCAAGAATATGCCAGTTCCTTCTTCTTTATGTCTTCAGGCTGTCTCTGAGTCATGCCCTCGGTTAACCCATCCCTACTTTTCTCTGACATGTCTTCATCATTTAAACTGACACAATTCTGCTATTTAAGTCTACTATGCAGTGACACTTATTTCGTATTTATTTTTGCAACACAACACTGCCGCACTGAGGAGAAATGCAGCACCTAAGACGTATATTATAATGATGTGCAGTACTCCATCCCCCAGTCACACATTGTCCTAGAGCAGTACCTCAAACTGTATGTTGAACATGGCAACATTTCTAAAAATCCTCTAAAAGCAAAAATAGACACTATGTTCGATTAATGTGTCATACTTCCTCCACAACTTTGAACAGATTTATATGTCCTTCGATATCTCATATTTCTCATATTTCAGTCCCATTGCCACAGGTGTATAAAATCAAGCACTTAGCCATGCAGTCTGCCTTTACAAACATTTGTGAAAGGCTCATTTGAAAGAGCTCAATCAAGTTGAGCGTCGTACTGGAACAGGATGTGCCAGCATGTCAGTTTGTGATATTTCTTCCCTCCTAGAAATTCCCCGATCAGCTCTAAGTGGGATTTATGCAAAGTGGGAGCTGCGTGCATCAAGGTTTCCAGCGCTCTGCTGACTCGGTAGATGCAGAGTTCCAAACCTCCTTTGGCATTAACATCAGCACAAAAACTGTGCACCGGGAACTTCATGACACGGGTTTGCACGGCTGAGCGGCTCCTGTAGGTGTAATGCAGTGGGTGGTGCCCAGTACTTGTTTAGACTTTCTTCCCCACTCTGCATCTCCAGAAATAGGCCCCATGGTGGGCTCTTTTTTTTTTAAATTTCCCCCAATAGCCTGGTGAGCATTATCTTAGAGTTGTGAGTCTGTTTTTCTGTCGTCATAGCAAACTGGAGTCCTGACCAAACGCATTTTAGCTGAGGAAATGGGTACTTTGGCTAGTGTTTGAAATGTCTGTCGGTCTGCGGTCAGATTTTGTCAAAACAATAACGTCAGAGCTGTGAGTGTTGAGTATTCTTGTAATCATGTAGAAATTACTGCTGAGCACTGACAGGTTGAAAGGTCAACTTGTTAACAGTCATCACAGCTGGTGTGATCCCAGTGACCCCCCCCCCATACTGCATAAGCAATACG